>VURO01007512.1:3868-35536 GCA_015108175.1 Pelvicachromis taeniatus
GGTGTGCAGAGAGGCACATTTGCTAAAACAAACAAACAAAAAACTTATGGGCCTAACTGCATATTGTTTAATGACATTTAATAACTTTAGATTTTTCAAATATCTACAAAAAAGCATTTTATCAAGAATACAGAAAAACTGCAAGTAGGTCCAATTTTCACAGTGACACAAAAGAATGAGGTTCATTAGAGAAGAAAACATAAACACTGAGAAAATGCTAGCAGGAACAATAATTGAGCAACACAGAGAAACACGATTTGCAATGATGTAAACCTCATGAGAGACCATTTCGAGACACAGCTAAAACTCTCTGAAGTCCTTAAATACTAAATAAATAAATAAAAGAATTGTATTTCTTCTCATGGAAGATTTTCTGTATACTCCAGCAACCTTATCAATTACCAGTTTTACAGCTCTATTGTGAAGCAGCTGTAAAACCAAAAATCTCTGATCCTAGTTTAGAAATTGCTGCCATCTTCCCATTTTGATTTTTCAACAGTCTGGCTGCAGACTGGAGCCACACAATCACGCAGGCACATCTGTCCTGCAGGGAAAAAGTGACACAGCTTCACAGCATGCTCTCACATCTATCAAACATGTTTGCAAACACACACATGCGCACGTGCATGCACACACACACACACACACACACACACACACACACACACACACACACACACACACACACACACACACACACACACACACACACACACACACACACACACACACGCGCACGATAAAAGAACTGCCTGGAGCTGAATCGATGTTTAAATGTGGGCGTAAATAGATAAAATAAAGAGTGAAAAAATGGGAGCGAGAGAAAAAAGGAAGGATGCAACAGAGGGTTATATATAGATAGGGATTGAGGTTTTGTCCTATTGAGTAAATAAGCCTGTCAAGACTGGGGTTTTGATGATGGATGTAAGATGTGTGTGTTTCCGTGTGTGAATGTATCTGCTTCTGACTGTGCTTCCTTTACATCTGCCTTGGGCTGACTCCTGGGAAACACTCTTAGCCGTCCTTGCCAAAGAGAACACATGTTTGTATGTTAGTGTGCATACAAAAGTACACAAACAAAAACATGTGCATGGGTGTCTAAATGTAATATCTGACGGATGTTGCACCTGTTCACACCTTTGATACTGGGAAGCGCCGAAATGTTTCATTGTACAGTTTCTTTGTTTTATTATAGAGCTTGGATATATTCAAACATAACTCTAACTGTGTAGATCCAAGACCAGCTGCCCTGCTATTTACAGCCCCCTGTAGAGGACCTGTGTGTCTGAGCGAATGCTCGATGTGTGCAAGCGTTCAATCAGCTGTCCACTTCTTGGTCATCTAACAAGACAAAAACTGTCAATTTTAGACACGTTCTTTGGGCTGTCAGTTCTGCCTCTGTGCCACTCTGGGGGTATTTCATATGTATAGTGTATGTGTGTGCATGCAACCTTGCAAGTCAGTGTCAACTTACAGCTGAGCTTCTGTGTTTTTCAAGACTACAGTTGGAATGGAAAAAAGAGGAAGTGCAAAAGTTTTATTTACTCATGCAGTACAGCAAAGACGCTTTGGCCAATCCCTCCGTTTGGGGTTTCAGCTTAGGATCATTTTAAATCCGCACAGGGAATTGAAAGTTATAATCTTTAAGATCCTCATTAAATCAGGGCCAATTCAATACTATTTTTGGTCCATATCTTTAGTCATTCAGTGTATTTAAATTTTCTGAATAGCCCTCTTATACAGAAGTTGCCATTGTTCCCACCTTGGGTGGAAACTGTGTGCATGCTGACTGTGGGTTCTACTATAAACAGACATCAGCTGATCTTCTGTTGCATTTCAGACAAAGTACAGTTGCTGCTCAGGTTATTTATTTATTTATTTACATACTATATTGATCCAAAAATGAATAAAAGAGGTAATAACTTTATTAATCCCAAGGGAAATTCTTGCACCTTTTATATGCTCAGTTCAATAAAAATAGAAACAGGAGCAGAAGCAATAAGGTGTTGCAAGCCAGATAGCAAAAACAGCAAAAACAAAGAGCACTCAGAGTGCAAACCTCTGTCAAGGCAGCTCACTCATTCATTTCGTCTCCTTTATTTTTAAATGCACTTTAAGATGTTTGTTGTGCAGTAAAAATCACATAATGCTAGCATGTCGGATAATTTCACTGATTAAACAAAAGTTGAAATGTAAAAGATGCCAAATGTGACCTCATATTTGGATGCAAACTATAATGTCTATAAGTTATTATATTCCATATCATTTCCTCAGTGTTTCCAATACAAACAAAGGCAAGCACCTTGGTGGATGTAACCCAAATTTTGATAGATTGCTAACATCACAGAGTTTTATCAGAACTTATGGAAAACTTTCCGAGCTATCATGTTTCCAGAGACAATGGATGACACGTACGCAAACACTACCAAAAACATTTAAAAAAAATATTTAAAAACAGCATTATAAAAGCACAGCTACCATAAAACAAGATACATTTAAGAAGATGAAAGGGAATAAATACACACATAAATATAATACATAGTATCTTATCTATGAGAAATGTGGCTTAAATGTTTAATAAAAATGAATGCTATTAACAAATGCAGTCTAAAATTGTGTATGTAATGGTGTAGTAATGCTATTCCTCCCATCTGGTAAAGAACAGATGGAATGGAGTAAGAGTATAATAGGTTAAAACGTTGATCTGCATGTGTAGATTTTTAAAATATGGAGTTACACCATCTAATACTATAGCTGGGCAGTAGAAAGGATCTCCACTAGTGCTCATTCCTATGCCTTGGGCTAATGAGACTTGCTATGAGTGCTAAAGTGACCAATCAGGGGGGCATGCGCGGCATGGGACAGCTTGTACATGATGCTGACGAGTTTCTCCAGCAGGAAGTTGATAAGATTTGATTCACTACTGCAGCCTGGCTAAAATGACAATTTGAGGGCGTTAAATGAGTCTTCTGTGAGCCACACATAAATATAATGTCTGCATAAATATTCAAGAAAACCCCAATATTAAACTTTTTAGTAATGTTTTCAACTAGAATACCCACACCATTTAGAAAATAATGACATCTTTTAACGATGAAATTGTAAGACAGGCCTCCACAGTAGGGAAGTCAGAAAATACTTCTTTTCAATATTTAGTTCACTACTGACCTTGAAAGAATGGAAAAGCCACACAGTTTTCTTTAATCCTACAGTAGAGTGCAAACAAAACTATATAACAGAAACAACCAAATGTAAGTAATTCAACGGAAAAATCCAGGCTTGAATGTAAAGCTAAGACCAGAAACTTGTAAAAAAGTGCGTATGACCATATCAACAGCAATTTCCTCTGGGTGTCAAAGAGGAAGACACGTTATTGCATTTCTTTCAACAAGTCAATGGGCCTCGACCCTTTTAATGGCGAAGCCCCGGAGCTAGTACATGGTGCCATTAGCCACTCTAAGCTTCCAGTGCCAAGCAAAGTGCGATAAATGGGGTGAGACGCAGCAACATCACAGCTTTATCCATCAGAGAGAAGTGAAGGTGAAAGTTAATATGGGAGGGGGGTAAAAAACTAAAAGACTGAGTCCTTGATTCATTAACCTGTCGGGTAGCAGGGCTGCGGTGTGCAAACCTGTGACTGGCTAATGTGAACTCATTTGAAAATGAAGCATGGCGTTAATAGCTGTGACAAGACCATCATTAAAACTGGCTGTTTCTGTAACATAAGGGGAAAATAATGAAAATCAACACTGTTATGAAGTAGCAAACTTTATATGTTAACCATCCATATAAGACCGCGAGCAAGTTCAGAGCAAGTTCTGCGCTAACACCGCAGGATAAAAAGGACCAAAATCTGAGCTTTGTTTTGTTTTCCCCTCTCATATGTGACTCAGAGCAGCCAGAAATCACATGAAATTGAATCTTTTCAATCTGCCTCAGGCCACTTTCACATGACTCAGTCTGAACCCTCAAATCAGAATTCATGTGACTTTTTGTGTCCTGAAATTTGGAATGAAATATGATTTAACTTAACATCGACATTAACCTCCATACAAAGTAGCAGAGATTGGACAAAAAAAATATACAGTACGATTAAAAAGTTCTCAACCTGCTTACACATCTGTTGGCTTACAGTAGACTAAAGCTTGTGGATCAAACAGTTTCAGGCACCGAGGTGATACCTACAGTATAAATTTGAAAATCCTACATGATTTTCCGAAATGTTGACCTCTGAAGTCAAAGCTATGATGATTTAATTTGTTAAATCCCGTGTCGCCTCTTTCTCAACTCATTGTGTTTTAAGATTTGCCACACATAAGTCAAAATTTATCAAAATGTCAACTTAATAACTCAAAAAAGTTCATTTCCAGTTTTGAGTTATTTTCTTAGAAGTTTGACTTAGTATGTCGAAATTTTGAGATGTGTAATTCAAAATTTTTATATTTTATCCCAACATTTTAACTTGTGGATGGAAGATAATTTTTTCAGTTGCAGTAACATGCTTCAATAGAAAGCAGTTGAGAATCGAGGTTAATATTGGTCAAATAAACATATTTCATAATTAGAATTATGTATTAGAAATTCCTTCAAGAGGTGACAAACCAAAGAAAATAAAAATAGTTCTGGTTATGATCGAAATTCAAGATACTCATCCTGCATTTTTGTTGGCCGATTTTGACATTGGAAAGTTTACAGAGATCCTGTATAGAGTAAAAAAAAAATATAGGACTGTTGATGTATTACAGGGGAAACAGTCATACACAAGCCCATACATAGGCACAAACACCAAGTGTGTATTTATCTTAGGAGAAGTCGGTCAATAGCAGAAAAGAAGTACTTTTGCTCTAACCGCTTGGCAACAATCTGTACTTTCTGTCTGCTCCATACGTGACTGGAGGCTGGAAAGCTACGCTCGCAGGTCCCTCCTCACCACTCTGCTGCCTGTTTTCCTATCTGCAGGATCGCACTTTACCTGAAGTGCTCCTGTGCGTTTCTTCAGTCTGGCTGTTACAGCAGCATTCCTGGAGTTCAAATCTACTGATTGTTACACTGATTACCAGTACTGCAGAACTGTTTAACTGCATAAATGTCACAATTACAAATATTGAGTAACTTAATAAATGCTCGTCTTAGTAGCAGAGCAAAAATTAAACAAAAATAATAATAATTTAAGTTTGAGAAACTGCAAAAAAGAAAACTGAGACATCTGATGGTTAAAAGTGACACCAGATATGTTTCTGTCTCTCTTACTAGCTTGTTACATTCAACTCTCTGCATGAGTGTTTTAATTTACACTAGGCAAGCAGTTTTTTTTCTATCTGAATCTGTATACATGTAAAAATGAATCAAATGAATCTGACAAATGTACATTAAATCTATCTGCAGGCAAACAGTGCAGCAGAAATGTATTCTCTCATTCGAAACAAAGGAAATTATATCAGAAAGGAATAAATATAATCCTGACATAAAATAAAGAATGACTTGCCTTAGGACACAAAGAATAAAAGGATTACGTGTGACTATATACTCCGTGTACTTTGCATTATAAAGAAAGTAATTCAGCCCCTTCATTGTCAAAAATGACAGTTTTCATATCAGAGGACATATGGTGCAATGGGACATCGCGTTCCCATGAATACCGCAGCATCAGAAGGAGGACTGTGCCTCTAACACTCTGTGGAGAATCTCTTGACAACTGCTTCAGGAGACAGAAAAAAATAAAGTTAAAAGTAAAATAAAAAAAGATGGAGGAGTAGTGAAGAATTCAAGAAGCCAAGACATGAAATGCAGGAAATTGTTTGGGGTGGCAGTCTCAGTGACAACAGGCCCCCGGTGTTTCTGTAGCGGCTACGCTGAGTGACAGTCTGCAGATGAATTTTGATAAAGTCGCACTGATTCTTTGAAGCTTCTGAGTGTATTGTAGCCCCCTCACCTCAGCTGTGAGACTGCAGCAGCCCACACTTGCAGACCACTAACTAGCAGTAGCAAGACAGGTGGCTATCAAGCAAGGTTTACACTACAAAAAAATATCCACCTAGATCCTTCACATTTTTTTAGGATGAATATCTTGTACTCTGACTCTATGAATATGGACCTTCAAGTTAACACATGTTCATCCAACTCCATTGTAATACTCCTAAGGTATGTATGACACCATGTACCAAATCCAAATAAACTTTTTTAGAAAGATCAAGCTTATGGTAATATTTAAATATACAAAATTTGCAATATATTCTGTCATTTTCCAAATCTGAGTTTATGAAATACTCATATTTTTTAGAAACCTGCTTTCCACTACAGGCGCTGATGATGTTAACTTTAAAGATTTCAAAAATTCAGCTTCTATTGCAGAGTAGGATCCTTCAGATGTATAATATAGGCTTGTAATTATGCACCATTTTTGACTGTGACACTATTTCACAAACTGTAAATGTACCCACAGATCCGTGACACCAAAACATCAATAACAGTGACATTTGATCTGTCTGTGTGGAGATTTTATGTAGAAGCAGTATGAATAGAATAAAGGTTAATGGACCCCTTTAACTCTAATCCCTGTCAAGTCCCCCAAAATTCATAACACATTGCTCCTTACATTATTCATCAGTTGTTATTGTTGTTGTTACAGCTGTTTTCTTTTGCTATAAATACAGTGGTTGTAATGAACTTTGAAGCATTTTCCCAAACCTCCACACAGTAACTTAAATATGATACTACCAAAGAACAAATCAGCGCCCAAATTTTTTACAGTGTAATGCACCAAGTCCCTCTCTGCTCTTCCTTTTCCTCTCATCTCAGCCCTTTCCTCCCCATGCTCCTTGATCACCACATCCTTCCTCTCAGAGGCAGATAAAGAGAGACTGACTCACACCCATGTCCAATTAGTCCGACATGTGACTGGACTCAGAGCAGGAATCTAGGATTTTCCCTCCTGCTGTGTCATTTTCATGGAGACGACTCAGCCTGAGTCAACCTTCGACTTCCTCTACTGAATGCATAACCTGTCCACGGTCCATCTCGGTGTCTTTCTTACCTTTGGTCTATCTGGTTTAACACAGTATCTGAAGCCTGGAAGGAGTTATCTATGTTATATGTAAACACCATCTCTATGTTATAGGTAAATATGTCCTTCTTGTCATGCTTAACTATACCATAGATATGTAGTCAGCTCTGCCTCACATCTAAGTCTTATTCCTAGTCTCTCTCTCTCTCTCTTTCTCTCTCTCTCTCTCTCTCTCTCTCTCTCATTTGGCCAGGTAGCAGCACTCAGAGAGATGAGAACAAATACAACACCCACACTATTCCTTTACGTCAGTGGAGCAATTCTCCACCAGAAAGCACTTTGACATAAAACAACTAACCTATTGCATGCGCACACGCACACACAATGTAGAGCGTGTGCTGACAGTTCAACTCTCAACTCGCAAACAGCCAATGACAGGTAAGATCCAACAGTCGCGCACGGGACAAACACAGACAAAACAAGGCTCTCCAGTAGCTTCTCGCTGCTCTTCTGCTCAGGAGTGGTGGGGAGGGGGGTGTCACTAGCAAGACAGTTCCCATGGCAACATACAGGTGACTCACCAGCCGGTGATGCAGTTGCCGTGACAACGTGCAGCAGTGTGTAGCTTTGCTACGCAAGCCAAGTGAAAGGGGAGAATGCATCCGTGGGTGTTTGTTGTCGTGGGTGTAGAGGCACAACGCCGCAGACCAAACAAGCGATGAGCAAACTTGACTGAAAGGTCAAAGGCTGAGGGATTAGCTCATGCTAGAAACAGATTAGAAACAGTGTGGATGACAGTGACAAGGTACACCGAATCAGGGATAAATCGCTGAATGGTTGCTTTAGTTATGAACGCATTTTTAGACTGAAGGAAGATAGAAGTTACCGAGAGATCAGTGCAAATACAATATTTGCACTCCTTCTCAAGAAGTAAACCTGTGTCTAGAAGAAGATTTTTAGCAATTATTAAAAAACTTTCAGATCAATTCAGTTTTATTTACACAGCGCCAAATCACAACAACAGTCGACTCAAAGCGCTTTACATTGTAAGGTAAAGATCCTACAATAATACAGAGAAAACCCCAAGAATCAAACAACTACTTTTGAGGAACCATTTGGTGACAGTGGGAAGGAAAAACTCCCTTTTAAACAGGAAAAAAACTCCAGCGGAACCAGGCTCAGGGAGGAGAAGCCATCTGCCATAAACAGTTGGGGGTGATGGGCAGAAGAGAGATGTAACGCAATCAATATTCTACATGAACTATTTGGTTTTAACACCCAAATCTAGCAGCGGATCACTTTCTATTAATGTCAATATAGAATTTGGAAGGTGCCATAAGATATTTATCAATGAACATTAGTAAATGCCATCCATCCATTCGCTTCCGCTTATCCCTTTCAGGGCCAGTTTGTCGCAGGGCTAACACATAGATAGACAACCTTTCGCACTCACATTCACTCCCGCAAGAGTACTGTGTGGAGTTTGCATGTTCTCCCCATGTTTGTGTGGGTTCTCACCGGGGCCGACGGCTTCCTCCCACAGTCCAAAGACATGTAGTTTGTGGGGATTAGTAAATGCATTTTAATTATTGCAGTTGTTTGCACAAACAGTTATTTTAGCTCACGGATAAAATATTTATTTCCACCTGCTCCTAGACTAAAAAGAATCTTAATATTAAGGGATGTATAAAAGCAACTGTTTGCATATGACATTGTTCATTTGCTCCACAGATTTTTGCACAGATTTAAACTACATAGTTCAGCAGTAACATATTCTGGGTGCTGATCTGGCAAAGAAAAGCTCTGTAATATGAAACAAAGGCAGTCATAAGCTGTTGAGCAGTGTAAATCCTATACGAAGCAAGGCTGAGAAAAAGATTTCGTTCACACAACAGAAGCATCTGCTCTCCATGCACAGTGATAAACAGGCCTCTATTCTAACTCATGCATATATTTAAAAATTAAAGTTTCAACTTTTGATATGGTGTCAATTAAATCTTGAGTTCCAATCGTTGGCAAGCTTTTTGGGTGCAAAGCTGAAGCAGCAGCAGGAGCCATAAAGATTTTGAGGTGACATTTACGAGGCGATAAAGACAGGCTAAAAATGAAGTACACAAATAAAAAGTAAGTTTTAGGAACTAATTATTACTGTTGTGTGGCAAATTAAAATAGAAAGTCAGAATTACTCTCTATATGACACTGATACTAACGTCTAAACTCGGCCATCAATTTTTTAAAAATCAGCCAAGCTGCCTTAAATAAACGAAGACCAACAAAAGCCACCATATTTTGAACAATGCATGCATCCCAAACACTGCTGCTCTCACTCTCACCCACTGTCTCCACACTTGTTTACTGCCACAAAACTGTGTGTTCATGTTGAATAGGCAATATGCTTGGCTTTCAGCTGGCTCGTTTCTCCCACTGAAGTCGTGATCTTCACAGCAGTGGGATTTTCATATGGATCATAGCTTGTACTTGAACATATGTTCCACTGTCAAATTATTCTAAGACCATTCTAAGACTTTCTGCGATGACAGACTGTACATTTTCTGTACGCTAACACCCTGACAACTGAATATTTTCGTAGAAAACAAAAAATCTTTCTAATCGTTTTGACAATTATAACGTGGCTTAGGCTGCCATGTGATCAGCCAATCACATGGCAGCAACTCAGTGTATTTAGGCATGCAGACATGGTTAAGACATCAAGTTCAAACCGAGCATGAGAATGGGGAAGAAAATTGATTTAAGTGACTTTGAACACAGCATGATTTTTTGACGCCAGACATACTGGTCTGAGTATTTCACAAACTGCTATCTGCTGCGATTCTACCACACAACCATCTCAAGGACTTAAAGAGAATGGCCTGAAAAAGAGAAAATACCCAGTCAGTCACAGCACTCTTGGTAATGCTTTGCTAACATAAGAGGGCAGAAGAGAACGCTCACACTGCTTCAAACTGATAGAAAGAAAGCACTTACTCAAACAGCCACTATGTACAACCAGTGAATGCAGGGGAGCATATCTGAGCAGAAGGTGCCACTCCTGTCAGCGAAGCCTTGAACTGAGCCTTCAGTTCACATGGGCTCACCAAATGTTTTGTGCACCAGAACATTGAAAAACCGCTGCCTGGTCTGATGGGTTTCATTTTCAGCTAGTGCACAATTTGGTATACAGAACAGGAAAGCATGGATCCATCCTGCCTTTTATCAAAAGTTCATGCTGGTGGTGGTGGTGTAGCAGTGTGGGGGGTATTTTCTTGGCACACTTTGGTCCCAAACTGAACATTTTTTATCTTAGTACTGTTGCTGGCTGTGTAAATCCCTTTGTGAGCACAGTGTACCGGCAGGATAACATGTCTCAAAGCTCAAATCATCTCAGGCTGGTTTCTTGAACATGACAATGAGTACACAGTACTCACACAGTCACCAGATCCCAGGGGTGGAATAGGATATTGGCATCATGGATGTGCAGCATCATGTCAATACAGACCAAAAAATCTCTGAGGAAAATATCCAGGACTTGAATATGTGACACGAAGAATAGAGCCAATTCTGAAGGCAAACGTGGGTCCAACCTGGTACTGGTAAGGTGTACCTAATTACCTGTCTTAGATATTCAAGCAGGTATCATATTTACATAAGCCGCATAAAGGACACCTACATTTATAAATGAAAATTACAGTATTATAGTTTTAATATTTCAGGTAGCAGATAAATGTGTAATTACCATTGCGTGGACAAGCGTTAAGTCGTTGATTGATATCAAGAGAGGAGGGTTTGCGTGTGACAGCGGTGGTCACAGACTCATACGGGTTGTCCTCGTCTTCTGGAAGAAAAACATCAAGCGACGGAGAAGTGACGATCTCTGCCGAACGCTTTGAATCCTGGGAGAGAGAAAATAAACGGAAAGGGAAATGGTAGGGTAGTTTGTTAAACATATCATAATAGCCACCAACAAGAAAAATCTGATAGCTGTTTTTCTTTACACCACCATAATTTTACATGTTTTATTCAAATGATTCCACTGGAAGCTACCAGCAGCACTCCATTCATTATAAGACAAACACACCACTAATTACATCATTAATTATGTACTTCAGCCAAACTGGTATTACACCCTTCCAGAGACCCATACATGATGTGTCATGTTAATGAATGGTCTTTGAAACGGGAAGTGAAGAAGCCTCTGATTGAGTCCAGCCAGGAATTCTTATTTTGTGACTTTTTAAAAGCAAGAAAGTGCAGAAATATAAAAAAGAAAAAAAAAAGACGTCCATTAGGGGCTAACGTCCTTTTTGTTTGCCTTGGCCTGAGGTGCTTCATTACAAACAACAAAAGAAAATAACCACATGAGCTCAGTAATGTGAGTTCAGCTCAAGGCTATCATTCAAGTCCAACCGTGTTCACACAATTGGATTATCATCAAAGGTTTAGGCCAATCTTCTCTTAAAATAAAGGGTTGGGAAAAGTTTCCTTGTTTCTTTAAAATCCTAAAGTCACTTTGGGGTTTTTGTCCTCAGTGATTACTGTGATCGACAAGGTTTTCCTGGAGTTTTTTTCCTTAACAAAAATTGACAACTTTTCTCCCATATAATTACTGTAACATTACTGCAGTTTTTACCTTAATGTTTGACGGTTTAATGTGACGAATCTCATGAACGTGATGAAAATCCTTTAATAAAAGAGGATAGGATAACCAAAGCCAAACCTTAACCTTGAAATACAAACATACAAAGGGATACAAAAGCTTTATTTCAACTTATTAAATGTTGAGAAAGCAGGCTGCTGATCTGATGGTGCAATACCTTCAGGGCACGATCGCATGGTGTGAAAATATTTATACTTAAAAGAGGAAAGAAGTCACTAAGAAAATAAGGACACAGTTCCTACATTAAAGGTAAAAACAAAGTCATAATGAACCTGGAATTTTGTAATGGTTAGTTTTTCTGTTTGAAATACAAATTAAATTAATAAATAAATCAAAATCCAATAATTTGCAGCGTAAAAATAGCAGGAAAGTAAATTATTATCTTGATAGTCAAGGTTTTCAAGATGCAGCTTCTATAGGAGTTTACCCCTAACCCAGCTTACTAAAATCAGCAAAACTTAAAAACAAAGACAAACAAGTTGTGTGAAAAAGAAGATTTCCACAGTGAAGAAACAAGGTACACCTTAACTGTTTTCACATGAATTAAGAGTGGAAGTAGCAACCATGTTCAGCATGCCCATTTTCAGCAATTTATTGGTCTGGAACATTCAGTTGTGTGTTACCATAATGCCACAATCATCCCAGGACTGGACATATCAGCAAATTCACCCCAAGGTCAGACAATGCTCTGAGAAACTGCGAAAGTGTGTAAAAAAGAATCACTCAGTGTATTATGGGAAGCCCCCGGCAGCCTAGGCCTATTGCAGCGTAAGTAAGGGAGGGTTTAGGGTCACCTGACCCAGCCCTAACTATGAGCTTTATCAAAAGTGAACGTTTTAAGCCAAATCTTAAAAATAGAGTAGTTTTCTTTCTCCCAAGTTCAAACTGGGAGCTGGTTCCCCAGAAAGGAGTAGGGGCTGAAGAAAGCACAGCTTAGGTTTGAAAAGATGGATTTGAACAAACTACCTACTACTTCTGGAGCAACGTCCTTTGGACAGACAAAACCAAAATGGAGATGTTTGGCCATAATGCCCAGCACCGTATTTGGTAAAAACAAATATCAGCATATTAGTACAAACAGCAAAACAAAAAAAACTATCAAGCAAAATAGTGGAGGTTAAATGATGCAGGCTTGATTTACACCCACAGGAACTCGGCACCTTGCAGTCACTGGGATGACCATGAACTCCTCTATATACCAAAGTGTTCTAGTGTCAAATACGAGGCCATGTGTTTAAAAGCCAAAGCATGGCCAAACGTGGGTCATGCAGCAGGACAGTGATCCCAAGCACTGCACAAATTGCAATGGCAAAGTTAACCTTACGACCTCAACTTCATTGAGATGCTGTGATGGGAACTGTGCATAAATGAATGCCTCACAAGGATGTGAGAGATAAGTTTAAGTTACTCCTGCTAAAGGTGGCTCTACAAGCTGCTGAATCAAAGACTGTACTTAGTTTTTCATGTCATTGATCGTGTAATATGATCACTAATTATTTCAAACATAAAAATATTACAATGACAAAAGTTTAATCTTATTTAAGGGACAACTAGTTTAGATCTGAAGAACAGGAGAGTTCTTATTTCCATTCACAGATTCTATCCTACTCAAACACATAAACTACTTAGCTTCTACTTTCTCTCTTTAGTCCGTTAACAGACCCAGGTTGGATTTTCTTTTCCCATTCCCCCAAAATGAAAGGTTAGAAATCCAAACTTGCACAATAAACTTAAAAGGTTCTCCTTGATTATTTCTTATCTGCCCATTAATAGAAATTACAGTATACTCTTCATTCAAGTCTCTCATTAAGTGCTGTTGGACGCATTTGTGAGCCTTATTGTAATTCACTCTAACTAAAAAGACAGCAGAATGCCTAAAATGTCATTTGCATATTAAATGAAATAGATCATTGATTTTAAGCAAAATGGGACTTGCAGCATTTTGAAAATCAGCTCTCATTTGAATAATTTAGAGTCATAAATAAGGAAATGTTTCTGCGGGACCTTTATATAACAGCTTTGCTCTCTGGGTATTTCAGGGAAATTTCAGATTGCACTTTGTTGCGGCGCTGGTGAAAAGGTTGAGCCCCAAAGGGCTCAGAGAGAGAGCTGAAGCCCAAAAGGTCCATTATCTGTGAGGCAGATGTGTACCGAGAAAGAATGAAAAACAAGAGTGAGTGATGTGAAGCAGGGGAAAAGGTTACAGGGGCGAGCGTCATTTCAGCCAAAAAGACAAAACATTTCTTTCCAGCGACTCAGCCTCTGGATGTCTGTCCTGTCCCTTACACTCCATCATCATTTCTGAAGTGTCACTTGGCAACCTTCCCCAAGTTGTACTCTTCATAATGGGATCAGTGGTGAACTCTTCACTGTGTGTGTGGCTGCGCCTATTCTCAACATTGCTTCATACATATTTCTAAACTCAATGACTTCATCTTTCCCTCCTTCTTCTCCATCATCTCCTAATCTCTTTTCTAATTCAACAGCCATTACTCTTCTTGTCAGCATCTGCTACTACATTACCCACACTGCACCAGGCCATCAATCACACACTGAGCACACTCAAAACTGATTAATCATTCTAGCTTACAGAGCAATCAGTCCTTTGATGATTTCTCTCGCTCACACCTTCTGCACTCAGTCTGGGATTTATTTCACACCCCACTTCATTAAAAGGCCCACAAACTCAAAGCCCCTCTTTTTTTTCTCCCCCTTCTCCATCTCCATCAGCACTCGATTAGGCCGCCATTACCACTAATAGAGACCCAGTCAGACTTATGCGCCTTCAGTCCACAGGTGGCCCCGCCTCGGCTGACAGATTTGACGTGACAGCCTGGTTAGCTAGAGATTTCACTCACAGAGCTGAAGGAAAGGTTGACAGCACTCCGGGAGAGCAATAAAGAGCTATTTCTGAGACACAAAGATTAATCTGACCATTAAAAGTGCAAGAAATCATGTTCACATTGATTTTAAGACCATACCATACCATAACCACATATGGGTTTACACACACCACTATACCCCAAACCTTTATCAGCTTCAAAGTGATAAAGGTTTGGGGTATCAGAATTTTTTTCTGATACGTCTCAAAGATTATTGGATCAATTTCAGATTAGTACAGCTATAGAAGCATAAAGGTGTTTTAGGTTTTTTTTTGATGCATTTACACTAAAACTTAAAGCTTGTTTCGTATAAAACATAACAGTAACATATTCTCCCATTGAAAATCATTCCATTCAGAACAGGGCTGAATACAGCTTAAAAAAAGTAGCCCCTTAATGTCTATGGAAGAGTCCACTTTTGATCTATTGTAAAACTCATTTTGTCACTACACAGTCATGAGTGAAAATCAGGAAGCAAAACTTGTCATTACTACTGCAAGGTACCTCAATAGCTTCTAAAAGCAGAACCTGATTGCTGCCTTTCTGCATGCATACATTGATTTACAACCTGGGGCCTCATTTAAAAAGCAGTATGTCACCGCATGTATGTTTACAGCAATCAGGCTGATTACTTCACAGCAACAATCAGTGGTATCCCTCACCCCGAGCTATCATGTGAAAATGGAAGTTTGGTAGATGAATGCAATTGATTTATTTCTTGGAGATTTGTTATGGTAAAGCTCACCTTCCCTGTCATTGGTGCCTGTCACGAGCATATGCATTGTAAAGACTGTATGAGAGCTGTCACTGGATTTATTTCCAGACTTGGCTAATCCACACAAGCCATCTATTCATGATCCAAATGAGAATATGGATGAAATGATTCATTTTTTTTTACTCATTGTTTGTTTTCAAATCACAATTGAGATTCTCATTAAAGCTGTCACTTTGTGTTATAAAGCTGATGGCTCCACTGCTTTAACTTGGAAAGATTTGCCATGTTTTCTGACGAGCTGCCTACTCTCCCAGATTTGTGCCACAAATCGGTGTAGTGCTTTTCCTGACGAACCTGACCCGCCGACAAAGACTTTCAGCATCGCCGTCACATTTTTACTGCCTCGGTTTTGATCTTCTGGAGCCCAGTAAAATCTCACTTTTTAAAATTTTTAAGAGGCTCTACCTTTTGCGGCAGATTAGTGTAGATTGATGGTAAATGGAAAAAAAGGGCTGACTTTTTCTTAACAGAAGACGCAAGATAGGCAACAAGAATATGCAATAATACAAACAAAAATCATCAACATTGAGTCATAATAACATAAAGTGACTATTCAGTCTGTAAAGTCAGCAGCTGCTGAAAAGTAGATGGCATAATTTAGTAGTAGTAGAGTAGATGGCAGTACAATCACAGAAGGCAAAAGTTTAACATATGCATCTGTTGAAGCACATAGAGAATTATAGATAAAGATATAGATAATTTTCACTTTTATGTGAATGATATGAGCTATATGTCGTTTCACTGACAGGTAGTAAACTTAAAGCTTAAGGGATTTTAATTTAAGGGGAAAAAACTGTCCCCAAACATCAGGAATTCTTCTGCTTGCATTCTTTATTTCAGGCCCTCTTAGCTGCTCCCATAGCCGGCATCATTACAAAAAGAATTTGGGCATTTTGTGTTAGAGCCCTGCAGCTGTGGATGTCTTTACAAGAAGACCTGAGGAGAGCACACTGTCTTCTTATAAAGCCATCACTGCTGGAGACACCAAGGTGGAGTAGTCATTACTGTCATACATGTTTAAACTCTGGAAAATCAGCCACATGCAGAATTGGTGTAATAAAACGTAAAATCTACAAAATGTATCCAGAAGGACTCGTAGATGTGAAAAGATTTTATCATACTTCAAAACATATATTTATGTAAAGTTGCTTTTGGTTGTTGTTTTTCTATTGTGATTGTTTTCTTATTTATTTATTTGTTTGTATTGTATTGACCTCACTGCCATATTGTTCACCTTGTTTGTCTTATGCTGCGCTAACTTGTTGTTTTAACTGTGTTTAATTTTCCTCTTTGATTGTAGTCCATTTCAATTTATTTCGCAAAGCATTTTGGATCTCTGTTTTGAAATTTGCTGTACAGTTGAAGCATTATTATTATTAATACTCGTAAGAATGTAACAATATCGAAGGGGTTTTTCAGTGGGGCAGATTTGGCAGGAAATGCATGAGATTGTTTTCAAGTCCGAAGCTAGGAGGGGGCAGTACTTCACAGCAAACGAAGATAAAGCTTTCCAAGTTAAGGCGGTTACTGGAAGTGAACAGAGGTTCAAACCGAAACAGAGACAAGTGGAACCATTGTCTTTGTAAAAGGAAGTGTCAGAGTTCATAGGAAATTCAGTTGTGATCTGAAAATAAACGATTCGCATGATAAATTTTGGTGGGAAAAGCTATGAATAATCTCAGCAACTGTCTCGATTGTTCATAGGAACAACGAGGATGTCATTCTGAATTTCAGAGCTTTTGAAATGCTACGAGCGGAGTCACACTGATTAATAGATGCACTGAAGGAAAGCATATGACAAAATCTCCAGAAAGAGATAAGGAAAGCTTTGCCCCACTAGCATCTGAAGGGAGGAAAAACCTAAATGAAAAACAGTGATGGTGAAGACTGAAAGCATGGCAATAGCTAGAACTGAACCTAAATGTATCTCTTAAATGAATACAGATATAAATAATCTATAATTGTATTGAAAAGTACCTATTTTTGAGCTGTAACCTGTGCTATACCATTTGCTACTAGGGTTAGCTTTTACTTCTTTTACTTTTACCTCTCATCTCTCTGTTTCACTTCTACATCACCTTTTATTATTCCTGTTAAATCTCCAGCGTCCACCCTGGCTGCTTTGGCAGAAACAAAGCAAAAGAAAGGAGGTCAAATCTGACAGGTGCAATAAAAACCACAGCTTTAGATAAGACAAGAAACAGACAGCGAAAAGAGAAGTGAGAGGAAAACACAGGTAGATCAAAAGGACGCCAGGATCCTACTCAACACTTACTTTGGAGTTTGTGTCAGCGAATCCCAAGGAGATGAGCACGAGACAGAGAGACAGAGCGGGAAGAGGAAAATGACTTTGTGCTCAGGAAGGGAAGCAGAGGAAGTGGGAGTGCGGTAAGTTAGGAGAAAGGATTTCCTCGCACTCACAAGCGGAGGAAAAATGCACAGAAATGGGAGGCAACTCAGATAACGTGCTCGTTTTTTTCTACACAAAAGTATGCAAAAGGGAGACAAGAAAGCAAGCAATTCGGCTTCACTGACGAGAGCAACAAACTTGTCCCACCTATCTCAAAGGACAATCGGTGCCAAGAAATCTTTCGACAGAAGCCCAGGACCACCTGAGTCTGGAGATGAAATGAATCCTGTGACAACAGGTTTAGCTACCTGATATTCTGATGGTATCCTCCCGCTTGGCCCTGGAGGTGGTGGGGGGGTCAAAAAGCTTTAAAATGTGGTCAAAAAGGCTTCACGCAGAGAAGTGTGTGCTGTGCCTCCAACAAACAGACACACTCGGTCTTCATTCGTATCCCTCCCTCTCTCTTTCTCTCTCTCTATCTTAAAGGGAAGAGATAGGACACAGAGAAACTTGTGTGTGAGCTGAACAGGAAGAGAGCAGACAAACAGAGGCCTCCTCTGGCCACTAATTAGCAGGTCGTATGCAGCTCCCATCCAACCGCAGAGGCCAGATAAAACGTCTGACAGTGTGTGTTTTGGGTGTGTGTGTGTCTATGTGCCTCCAAATGTGGCCAGAAGATTGTTTCTGATTATATCTGTGTAATAATGCAGTGTGGCATTTGTACGTGTCTGTCTGCTGCAGATACACTTTGGTGTTTTTTAATGCATGTGTGATCATGTCAGAGCTTTTATGCATATTTTGTGTGTTTTTCTCTGATTGGGTTTACTCTCGTTATGTATAGCATTTGTGTGTGTGCGTGTCTGTTTGGATGTGCGCAGGCCTGATAACCCAACCAGGAAATGTGCTGGTGCTTCTGTAACATCCAAGGAACTTAAATTCCAAATCTCTCTTTTTCAGTTTAACACAGTGCTGTACCACCCAACAGCCAATCCACCACCCCACACACTGTACACAGAGTTCACAGGCCATCAGATATGAATAGATGCTATAATTTGCTGGCATTTCCTCATGGAGACTATTTGATTAGAAAGAAAGGGGAGGGGTGAACACAAGAAAGGACAAAGGACGCTCTGAGGGCCCCCATGAGAGGGGTGCGGTCAGTAGAGGACACCAATAAAGAAAAAAGACAGAACGTGAAGAAAGATTTAAAAACTGAACAGGCACGTTCTTCTTCCTTGATAATCAAACGTTAATTAAAATCACTAAATACCAGCATCGCATTCTGCAGGTTGCCAGATGCTGTAAGAAAGCTGTATTTTTATTTTTTAATCATTGCACAGGCACAATTGTATCCAGTCTGTCGAAACTTCATCTCCATCTACATTTTCTGTTGTGGGTTATAATTTGGGGAATTTGTTTCCCATAAAAATTCTACAAGAAAGCAATTAGGTGCATCTGAAAAATTACTATTACTGTTGGATCTTGGTAAACATGCATTAGATTATCACAAAAAATAGATAAAATATAGGGAGCATTTGATTGAGAATTAAAGGACGGAGTGAACTACATCTGAAACTGGAAAATGGAAGAAAAGGAGAGAAAAAGAAAGAGGTACAGGTCGGTCCGATCAGCGAGCAAGGACTGCCTTGCAGAATTGGATTTCCCTCCATGGCTGACTAATCCCCCAAAAATCAGCTAGCTGAGCCACCCATGGGACACCGACACTCACTCCACAGAAAATTACACCCTTCACATTCCCCATGATGGCTACTGTATTGAGCAAAGCTCTAACTGCGGCTTCCCTCGGCTCCACGCTTAATCCCACAGACACGGCAACCAGCTGGAGCAAGAGACTGCAGACAGAGAGCCACTGCTGTGTGACAAGACTTTTACTGCATTTGACTGCAGGTCCCTCAACTTTGGAGGAAGTTCTGAAGCAACAAAAGGCTGCTAAGGTGAGTGTTGCGTAACGGTGAGAGAAAAAAAAAAAAGTTTGTAGCAGGAAGCACATTTAGTTTGGAGCTGAAATCAACTTCCCAGTTATTATTTTATTTCCCATGGCTGCATTTACACAATCTTACTGATATACGAGAATCAAAGACTGACAGCTGATATTGTTTTATGGGCTGTTTTCAAAGCTGCTTAAATATGATTAGATTAAAAAAATAAAACAAACTTTAACACAGTAGTTATCCCATTGTGGGATGAGTCAAGCAGCATGGAACCACTTCAGGTGAGGCAGTCATGCAGACTATGCCTGGTTTTGCAGAGACTCATGGGAATGGGAATGCTTAAGTTGTCACGCTAGCAGTATCGTTATCATTCTTGCCGTGTTTGTTTTTTGATTGTTATGTTTGTGTGCAATGTGTTTTTATGGCTGAGAAGAAAACTGTTTTCTTCATCACAGGCCACCATGGCTGAGGTTACCGCAGTGGTTGGAATCCACTAACCAGCCTTATGAAGAGCCACCAGGGGGGGACAGTTACGAAAAAACATCCCTCCCAGTAGAAGGGCCATTGGACTTGACCTCTGTGAACACCTGATGAGTTTATGAGCTCAGTCACTCATTCTGAGTCATACTGAATAAAAAATAAAGTCTATTTTGTAAAGAAGGATAATCCAAGGATACATTCATTGTCTAATGAAGTGGGACTGACAAATTGTTAGTTAATAAGTGTGCGGTTTCACAGTCAGTTCCACCATGCAAAGATGACATGGGGAAAACGCTCATCTTGAGGTTTTAAAGGAGGATTTCATTTCACAAGTGGGTGACATCACAGTACCTGTGTCAATTTTCTATATTGTCCATCACCTTGACGTTTGCTTTATTACACTTAATTTATTTTGGTGCAAAAGAATTTTCAGTGCAGACCTAAAACGATGTGAGACAGGGACAGAAAGTAGTGGAGCCAGTGGCTCCTTGGCACTGGTGAGGATATAGCTGTGAAACACTAATTCTTTGTATTCAGACTGAATTAGTAAACACTATATCCATTCACAATCAGCACACTGCGTTTGGTATGATGGTACACTAAGCAACTGCAACCTCATATAAATATATTTATGTAAAAATCAAACAATTCCTTTAACAGAGAGCGCTTCTTTTCCAGAAACTCATAATCTCCCGAGATTAGACCAAGCTAAACACGATGAAGCATCACCTGCAGCTGCCTCAGTATCTCTCGACAAAGTTCATTCCCCTTTTTTAGCTGAGTGTAAATCGCTCAAAATAACAAATACCTACTATCATGAGGTTTGTTTTTTTTGAATAACTGTGCTGCCAGAGGCAAAATAACAGAGACAGACGCTTCCTGCCAACATCATTAACCCTCGCGTCATGTGGGGCCGCAAAAGTGTTTCATATGAAAATAATTTCCATCAATATGTTACACAAACACATGGATACAAATGATGTTTGTTTAAATATGAACTCAGTACGATCAGTCATCTTATTTGCCTGTAAAGCCTTCTTACCACATCTTTAATTCCTTTGTAAACAAGAACACAGAAAGCAAATTTACCCTTATCTCGCTCTGTCACCTGTGTGTAGGATTGTGGTGTAATCTCTTTAACGCAAGCTCATTTGAACTGGAACACAACATAATTTGCACACATTTAACTGTCTCTGCATAAGCGTAATGTGTTTTTAATGCCTTGCTCAAGGGCACCAACACTACAGGCAGGGTTGCTGTGCCGCACTGTATTATAAAACCAACACTGCGGTATACATTTTTTTCCTGCTGGTGGCTTTTCTTTGAGCTTTTATTCCCTGCTCGGCAGCTTTCTCTGCCTTTTCCTGTTTACCTCAAGAATAGTGAGATATGTGATACTCCGACGGGATGTAGAACTACACACAAACAAGCACACGCATCCACAGCACATCTTCATGTAGTCAAGGGCATTATAGGTTTGTGCCAGTCTATTTCAGGTGAAATATGACAGCACCTATATGTGTCTTGTGAGTTATTTTGACAGCCTATAGCTGCAGTCTACAGGGGCATAACGCCATTAACAGGCACCAAGTGTAAGCACAAAGCTGCATCACGTCCCATAGAGAGACGAGAGCGGGAAATGGAAGCAAAATCAAATCAAATTAAAAGAGAACATAATAATAATCAATTAGCGTAATTCAATGTTTTGAATGATAGAATTTCTATTTTCCGCCAATTAAATGAATGATAATTAACTGGGAGAACAGGATTAAAATCCACAGAACAAACAGTATTATCCGCCATTCACTCCGAGTTGAATTAAAAACACTTTTGTTCACATCTTTGTCTCAATTCATACAATCCTCACACACACGCGCACACATTTGCAGGCACTGCAGAGTTTTGCAAACTATTAGAAGTCTCAGATTCGGGCTGCAAGAAGCAAATCTTTTCTTAATCAGTTAGCCGGCTAATTATTTTCTTGATAAATTAATTTCGTCTGTAAATATCAAGAAAATAGCCACCACGTTTTCCTGGAGCTATTACTGACTTTTAAATTAATTAAAAAGTCCAAAATGAGCTAATTTAATTTACCCAATGGTTCTATTAGACATCAAACTTCAAATCTGAAATGCTGGAAGCTGAAACAAAGAAATCCTACTAAAATAATTAAAGACATCATCCAAAGAGCTGCTGACTATTTTCAGCTTTGTATTTTTGTCTCATAACTGGCACACTCATTTTCCTTCAGGAAATTGATGTTTCCTTTCCTGAGCAGTTATGACAACAAGGTTTATGTGAGACTGGAAGATAATTATATTACCAACATATACGGCATGCCTACATATTAACAATTTGATTTGTTACAATGGTATAAATGCAAGAGTAATTGAATTTTTTCCATTCAATTCAATTCAATTTTATTTATATAGCACCAAATCCCAACAACAGTTGCTTCAAGGCACTTTATATCGTAAGGTCAAGATCCTACAATAATACAAAGAAAACAACAACAAAAAAAGAAGTAAGTAATTCGGCGACAGTGGGAAGGAAAACCACCCTTTTAACAGAAAGAAAACTCCTGCAGAACCAGGCTCAGGGAGGGGTGGGCATCTGCTGCGACCGGTTACTGAACACTTAGGAAAGACTCTCCTGTTTTGACTTTGTGCTGCCCGAAGTCCTTATTAAATGACCCGACCGATAAACAACTAAATGTTAGAACAAGTCTGTTATTAACTTCATGCTTCAGTATGTGAGACTGAGCAGTCCACCTTTCATTTTGAGAAGTTGCATTACAGGAGGACTGTGTTGGACGGGATACAACCACTGGTTATGAGCGGAATAACGTTTCTTGCCCACTGCCAACCACTGGGTGATAAGTTTGGAGTTATTGCCATTTCCAATCACTTCTACTTTGTTTTAATACCACTAACAGTGGACCGTTGAATATTTAATAGTAGAAATTTCATGACTGGACTTGTTGCACGGGTGGCATCCTATCACAGTACCATGAAGGAAGTCACTGAGCTCCTGAGAGCGACCCATTCTTTTACAAATCCTTGATTTTATACACCTGTGGTCATGGAAGTGACTGGAACACCTGAACTAAATAATTTGGATTGTTGCGTGAATACTTTTCACAGTATATTGACGATAACATCCTGTCAATCAGAAGGGAGCAAAACCCCAAATTATAACAGAATGCCTTTTGTCTTACTTGTACTCATCAAATCTTATCACGAGTTTATTTGAATGACATTATGATACTGCCTCTTTGCTTCCAGGGAAAACTTCAAAAGGCCTGTTTGTGATTGATTTATTTATTTAAATGAATCGTGTCTAATTTTGCACGTAAGATAAAGACACAGTTTCCACCATGGAGCACCTTCAACCTTGCTTATTTTAAATAATTAAAGATGACAAAACATTAAACAATCTGAAAAAGGTATGATCTTGAACTTTAAACATGAGATGAAAACTCACCCACTCACATAAAATATTCTACTCCCTTATTTAGATGCTTTTAAAGCTCTGCACATAATTTCTGCCCCCTCATAAACACTTGCCTTTGATGTTCCTTAGCACCCTCAAAGGCTCTCATGGCTGTCTGATCTGTGACAGCACAACACTAACCTCTACAAACCCATATCTACATATGAATACACACAATCTGGAGTCAACAGACCAGACACGTATCCTGCACTTAGTCTCATGAGTTTTGACCGATCATGTCTGAGTGGCTTTGACTAAATACTGTTTGTGCATCTAACATGCAAATCATGAAAATATTGGCTATCATCAACCTTTTAAAACATATCTGTAAAGGTGGACAATACTGGAAACTCTAAGCCTGGATATCACTTATCTTGATATCTGATAGCTATACAGGAAGTCACAAAACCTTGCAGAAGGTTCTCTCATTTCTCATACACAGACACCTTACAACACATGTTTTAAAACTGCGTCAGCTGCAAGTAAAGCCTAGTTACTTAAGAAAGAAAATTAGAGCTCGAGAAAGAGAAATGTAAGAAGCGAGTCTGACTAAGTGTGTAGAAGGAAGGACAGATGGAGGAAGGAAAACAGGGAGGAAGTAAAGATGGTGAAATGAGAGGAAATAACCTGGTAGAAAGTCAGGAAACGCTGACGTGTGCAAATGTGTGTGCAGCAGTCTGACGCACCTATGCTGATGGTGACTGAGATTTGTTAATGGTGGACATCCCACGCCTGACATCTCAAGAAAGTCTGTGTTGCTTGGCAACACTCCAGACCTCTCTCTACAGTATCTCTTGTCTTTCCTGCATTTCTTCATTATCTGTCTCCCTCTTCTTTTGCTTTCAAGGTTGTCGTAAATGAGTTCTGTAACTTCCTTTTTAAAAAAAGGGTGACGCTGCAAAGGAAAGGCCCGCACACACTTTGGCGTCAAACTGCGTTCACATGGAGATGGTCAGTGGAAACTTGTAACTAGTGACGAAAATTCTCAACAGGAGAAACTTCCTAATGAGAGAGTGAGTGCTATCATGCATGCACAAAAGCACGCATGTGACAGACAGCAAGGATATGCTAAATTCATTACCCTGGGCCACAGAGGTGTAAGGTACAAAGACTCGTGCTCTATATGTATACACACACAAATATTAAACATAAGCACACTTAATTTCATGCATGCACTTACTTAAGACGAGCAGTCTTGCACAAACGTAGAAAAAGAAATAAAACGTACTCAGCTGTCATTTATTAAAAGGTACACATTTAATTTTCTGTTTTTGTTTCAGGGCATGAATTCACATGAGATGGCTATTTTGGAAGCTGTGAACTGTGCTGATGTTGAAATACCTCAAGCAAGTTTTGACATTAGACATCCATCTCAGTAATGCTACAGGGCAGCTTTTTTCATTCCACTACTCATGAACCTTCATCCAACACAATGTGTTATGATAAGACGACTGACTTTTCGGGTGACGGTTGCACATGTGTCAAACAGCTGCCAGCTCATTAACCCGCCCAACTAATCACTCGGATTACGCTTCACATTGTAATGCACTGTTGTACATGTTTAGCATTCAAAGTCACTGCCTCATAGGCAACAGGAGACCCACCCCACACATCTGAAACAGATGCAATAAAACTGCAGACAAAAATGTCGGTGTGGTCACGGCCAGGTAACCATGGCAACCATGGTAAGGACAGATAATCAGGTGAAGCTGGAAATGTCAGAGAAGCCTGCTGCAAATGGGAAAAGTTTGCCTTTCGTTATGTTCTCTCGTATAACTTAGCTACTTAGGCACAACAACCCCTTTTAGTGGAAAGTGACTTATATTTATTACACATGTTGTGGAAGAGCACAGGCAGATCAATGCGCACATACACCACACTTGGTGTTCTTCTGTTTAGAACATACAATCGTACCACAGCAGGTTTTTAATGTTAACCACATAGTTTTATTGCCTATACCGAACAAACTAGACTAAAAAGGTAGAGTTAAAAACACTGTTTCAGAACGGACTCTTTTAGTTGTTTGGTCTTCATCTTGGTTAGAAATTGAGACTAAAGGGGTAGAGGTACGCTTCCAGGCCCTGGAAAATTACACTAAGTTCCCATTAATGATGAGAAGGGCTTCCTGATAGTTAAGCTTGAACACATGTTGTAAAAAAAAAAAAATCTATATTTTTCATGCCAAATTCTCTTTGACTCTTACAACTGTATATGTTGTAAGAGTCAAGAGTTTTGTACACCAAAATCTGAAGCCTCTACAGATTAAAACTGCTCAGAACATCCCCAGCACCTTTCTACCCAGCATCAGTGATTTTTGGAGTGGTGAGGTGTCTGATCAGAGTCCAGAAACAATATCCACCCTGAGCACATGCTTGCTCAGCTTGATACCACCCAGTAGCAATGGACAAAGAAGTTTCCTCTGTTAAACAACCAACCCTGAGATGTTTCACTCTCAGGCTTTTCTAAGGTATATCCATGAAAGTAACACTGTTGTTTTTCAGTAACATAATATTTAAAACACTTCCATAAACCCTTCATTGCAGTATTTTACATTTACAATGGCTAGCCATTCTGTTCCACAGAAAATTATCAGCCAACGCTGCTTCTCCCCTCGGATGTACTGACCTTTCAGGTCATTGTTTTGGTTTTCCAGCCTTTTGGATGCAGCAGGCAGCTGTGTTCAACAAAAAATCTCCTGTGAGCTCTCTGCTCAGCACCAAACAGAGCTGCCAGGTCTGTTTGATAAAACCAGCCCCATGGCCAATCAAACTAACCTATAATAAACAATACAATACAACACCCAAAAGGCAGGCACCTGGTGTTGGAGAGTATTACAAAATAGTTTGTTTTCTATCTAAGGCTGCGTGCTGATTTAGAGTTTGGCTTTTATGATTTTTAGGATATATTGGTAATTTTTATACACAACACAAACCCATGGACAACAAAAGTTCAATCTGCAGAAATGCTTCAAATGTGGGCAAATTTCTCAGAAAACCGCAAACCTCGCAACCATAGCAACCTTGGCACTAACAAAGTCAGTAACTAGCTGGTGAAAAAAGGAAGCATTTAGCAGCTACTGTAAAGAGGTGAGAGGAGCACTCTTGCCAGAAATTCAAAATGTAAATGTTGCCTCACACATCTCTCAGAGATAAGAACGTACATCTAGTTTGGCACACGACTGTAAACACTGTTTATGTGTCAGTGCTGGGTTTCCAATTTAGATAGATTCATGCATTTCTTTTCTGAATCAGGGGTGCCAAACATAAGGCTTAGGGACCAGAATCAGCCTTCCAATCTTGTCCACTTGAGGGTTTTGGTAAATGTGAAGGAAGACATAGCTCTTGGACTTGAAACTGTATTTTGTTTTACAGCTTTTTCCTCCTGATAAAGACCTCCCCCAATGGTCATGTTTAGTTAAACATCTTTTCACTGACTGAAAGCGGAGTTTCACCAGTCCAGCCCACATAAGATCAAAGTGGGCTGTATGTGGCCCGTGAAGTAAAATGAGTTTTATATCCCTGCTCTAAAGTTTTCAATGATAGGGCTGTGGGAGGGTACTGATCAAATTTAAATTAATCAAACACATATATTTGACTAATATACTAATTTGCTAGCAACAGTACCTCAAAATAAACTATCACAGTACATGAATCAATTTTTATTTACCAAATATCTGATTTGGCAAATAAAAAAAATCTGAAAAGCAGTTCATGTTAAGGTTAGATTTACTGTGTGACTCATTACAAAAATGTAGCACTTTGACTGACAGCTTTAAGTGACAGCTGACAACCAGGAAACTCAACACTCAGACATGTGAGAGGTTAAAACACTACTGCAGACATCTAACAGGGTAGAAAAATGACCGGGGGACTGGTGAGCATGCATGTTACCAGATGTCACGTGGATTGATAAAAACAAAAGATTGAGATGGAAACGATGGCGGCGACTGCAGCGCAGCCATTTTTAGACCTTATTAAGCCTCTGAGGGGATGCAAATGTTTTTTTTGTGTGTGTTTATGTTAACTCTGTTTATCCACAATAACAGTGGGGAAATCATTACAGTGATAAGTTAATTATTCAGCAACGACTCAGTCCTTCTCTCCTCTGACACTCTGTTCCTTCCACTTCTACTTCTTCAATAAAACCAGTGCGAGCACGCACATACACACAAATCCTCCCACGCAAACTCGAGATGATGTCACACACAAAAAGCTGATGATACCAAATACGCTGTGTATACCCACATGCTCACATTCAAACGTTTAAGCTATCATGCACAACGCATTAGTACAAACGCACACACTCGCCCAGGTGCGAACATCTCCAGGCGGTGTGCCAGTCAGGCCGGCAGGCTGCCAGTATACCAGACAGAGGGTCTGTTGTGTTGTAAATGTCAGATGTCCCGCTGTTTGTGCCAGCATGCATCTCCCTGCTAAGCACTCATTTAAACACACTTAATACACAGCGTGTGGGGCTGAGGGAGCCGGAAGGAAGAAGTAAAGATGGAGTGGGAATACTGAGAAGTAGGGTGAGTTTGGATTAAGCCTGCTTGTTCAGTAAAACCTTAAATAAAAAAAAATAAAAAAATCAAACTTCTGTCCTACAAAGCCTTTCTTTGTTGTTGTAATATTCCCATTTATCCCCACGGGGATCATTAACCTTTCATGTCGCTTCACTGTATCAGATATTTCAGCTGAGTGTTTTTCAGAGTTCATGAACTACTTGTAAAGGTAAAAGGCTTCACAAAACTGGAGAAATGGGGAGGATTTTAGAAATGTATGATAAGGAGATGAAGAAAGAGGCAGAAACTGAGCAGAGTATTTGGAACTGCCAGGAGAGCCGGTCTCTCTAGTGACGGCTCATTCACTGCGTTCCCAAGGTAACCAGTGAAAGCATTCACTCAGAACAATGGCAATATCACTAGCCTGTAATTTGTGTGTTTCTGTGTGTTGCTTTACTTTGCATCATGTATGTTAAATAAGAATTGTGATGATGATATCATTCTTTGACTATGTGCACACCGACCGTACATTATAATGCAAATTAGGAGTCAAAACATCATCATCATGCAGCTAGAGTTAGTTAATTCAGTGGATTTAAGGGTGGGTGGGTGTGTGTGTGTCTGCGTGCGCATGTGTACCTGTGACAGGCTGGAGAAACCCAGGTTACGGCAGCCATTGCATGGAGTCAGGGCTTCCCAGAAGCCAGTGGGGCCGCAGCTCTTTTCTGCCTCATCTTCTTCCATGGCCGAAGGGAGAGGTGACGTCGGACGCTGTGAGCACAAAAAACAGAACACGATTATATGATTGTCATTATAACAAGTAACCAATAATAATCAGCTCAAAGATTAGAGAGTGCATGTGTCCCAAAAAGATTAATTGTCAACTAGACAAAGAAAAGACGGATGGCACTGTACACATACCATTTCTATACATCAGCATAGATTTTAGGAGGACAGAGGGTGACAGCAGTTATTTTCAAAGCTGCTACAACCAATATATTACAATAACAGTGGCTTGTGTAACCCTGGGAAACAAATTAGAAATAAACAAGGTTTTGCATTGAGACTGAATTAAAAGAACAAATGACATGGTACAGGGAGACTTTGCTCCTGCAGGCTCTGCTGGTTGAGAGTGGGGCAGGAGTTGGAGGCTATTATGAAGCCTTTCCAGGTGCCACTTATTGGTCAGAAGCAGCTCAGAAAGCAGAAGCTGCTGATTTGCCTCCTGGAAAGAAAAAAGAAGCAAGTAGGACGACAGAGATTTGTCACCCACCTCTGCCATTCTCCTTAGCTCTACACACAGAGTTCTTCTATTCATCGTTTTGGCTTCAGAGCACAATGCTAATGTTGCTCCATGACTGCTGTGGGTGCACGTAAGTGGCAGTTTGCTAAAATTATTTAACTTATGGTGCTTATGGCTAAATATACTACAGTATAAATGCAGCAAATTCACCAAAAACACTTTCATGGGATAAAAATCAAAAAGTCAAACACATTCGTATCTAAAATTTCTTTCCGTGGAAGTACTTGGCTCCATTACTGGAGATTTTGAACATAACAGTAAAAGCCAGCTTATTTCGCCTCAAAGGCACCATCTTTATCAACCTCAGTATCTCTTTGTGAGGCTCTTCATGGGGACCACTGCAAAAACCTGCAACCCTCTTCATAAAACTGCTTGAAATACCTGCACAGCACTGCTTTGGGCTATATGTGTTAGTGAGAAAAGCCCATTAACAGCAGAACATCTGAGGCTCACACGCAGTGCCCTTTCCTCTGGGCTCTTTGGCTCTCAGGGGACAGGTGTGAGGATGGGCTCTGCGGCATTAGGTGTCAAAGGGCAGATAAAGCCCACCTGATATCTCTGTGAACCAAACAACGCAGCCGAGGGCATAGACCACAGCAGATTGCAAAGACAAAGACACATATTAGCCGTCTCTTAAACTGTATATAGCTTTTACCAGGAGTGATGAGGGTGCATAGACGAAAGGAGGTCTCATGTTGATCATGTGGTGATTATCTTTAGAACAGAGGTCTAAAAGAGACAAGCGAGAGGGTGAAAAGAACAAAAAAAAAAAAAAAAAGGAAAAGGATTAAGAGAGGCAGGAATGCAGAGGGCATGCTAAAGAAGCAAGGAACTAAACAGAGAAAAAGCTTAAGATGAAAACTGTGCACCGAAATGAAGTTACAGAAGGAAGGAGAGGCAGATGGAAAGAGCCAAAGAACGGCAGCGAGAATGGAGACGGAGGCAGAAAATGAGGCAGAAAGCGAAAGGTCACCAATCGCTCCAGATTGCAGAGGGCCCTTTGCAACACTTGAATATTGATTGATCTAAAAAGGACTGCAGTATTCACATATACATACTGCACTGTATGCATAAGCAATATATAACTTTTCATTACAGTATGAATGTGATGCCAGCCAGTGTTCAATAGAGAGGACATTGTTAATTATTCATACTGAAAGCTGCATAGCTGATCAATATTACATTAGTTGTCAATGGGAAAGCTTTAAAGGGATGGATTACGACTTAGGGAAAAATTACCTGCTTAAGTACATGAAAATGTGTCTTTTATGTCCGTCTGAAAGCTTGTTAACACAAATGAGTGTAGTTCATTTGATGGAGGAAACTAAAATGATTTATACTCCAGTGTAATGGGTTTAGGTTGTATGAGTTTAAATTTTACAGATCAATATGAAACCCAATACACCCTTAGACATTTCCCTGCACCACATGCACATTTTTTACATAGACTTTAAGTGGCTTGACAGATCCAGGCTGAAATATCTCTACAATTACTGAATGGGTTACTCTGCACTAGATTTCTTTTGTAACTTTTTGGACCACTAACACTGAAAAGTGTGGTCTGTCCCTTGATGGGAAGACACGAACTGCAGGTGTGGCCACAAAATGTAATTTCCTCAAAAAAAGGATAAAATTTTCATATTATAATTAGATTTGAAATGTTTGTCTTTTTAAAAAAAAAAAAGCAATCAAACAAATCAATTCTGGAGCAAATTTTTGATATCTTATGTCTCATTATATGAGGAATTAAATACCTCACCTTAGTCATGGTGGTGTTCAGAGTTTTTGTTCAGGGCTGCAAGTAATGTACAAATTGCCAACTACCATAGAGAACTACAGTCTAACTCCGGGTTACAAGCAGCTCTGTATACAAGTATTTTGATTTACGAGCCGCAATCAGAGTAAAATTTCTCCCCGGTGTACGAGGCCTGCCTATTTTACGAGCCGAGCTCCGATACGTCACCGCTGTAATAATGTGAATTATTGTTTATAAGATGATTTGTTCCACAGTGGATTGTGTTGCTGCACGGATGTTTTAGAGTGTGACACGAGGAAGTTGGTGTTGGGCCGGAACGTTAGGCTGTATGCTGTTGATGTACATGGCAGAGAGTTAACCTGAGTCACCTGACTTATTAATAAACCTTACTACCCCGTTGGGTAGAAAATAGATATTCTGGAGTCTGTCGTGAATGAGACAAGAATTTAACAACCGCTAGTTTCCCCTTCGCCTTACCCGGAAACTTCTACCCAGAGCCGTTTCAAGGCTTATCCCTTTA
>VURO01007516.1:9544-25348 GCA_015108175.1 Pelvicachromis taeniatus
GGGAAAAAAAAAACTTTTTTAAAAAATAAAAAAAAATATATATATATATATATATATATATATATATATATATATATATATATATATATATATATATAAATTCTGATCATTTTTTTTCTTTTTCTGTTTTGTTCTTTCAAACTAGGGACAAGGTATTAAAAAGAAATCCTTGCTGGCTTCTACTGCTCTTTGCATATGTAGGACAGCATTAACAGACTGTCCAGCTGCTCAAAGGGGAAAAAAAACCCAGATGTAACTGCAGTTACAGCCGCTAATGTGATGCAAAGTGATGCTGAACACTGTGCGGAGAAAAAGCCCCTTCCCTCAATGAACAAAAGGTTAAACTGTCCCACCCTGTGTACATAATAGCACATCGCTGGCTGCAGATAAAACGAATGTCTCCAACTAACTTGGATTCACGGCAGTCCAGCATTAAAATAGTCACACTGTTTGGTTTCTGCGTCAGTACTGGGACCAAAGATCATCTGTGAGGGAAGATAATTCACTGTGTGGCACAGTCATGGCAAGCATTTACATACTGTAGTCCCATCACCTCCAACAGATACGTCAATATCTAAATGATGCAGTCAGTTGTCACATGTCACCTTAATCCAGTTAAAGTGTCATTTATATCATATTAATGGCTAAAAACAGGCAACATAAGTCAATGTTCAGTTAATACTGGGGATCTCTGGCATAAACATTTATTTAAGGATCAGTGAAGTTTGACATTACTTTTGTTCTGAGTGTGCGTCAGGCAGCTGTGACTGTATCACGGTAAATGTATCATGTATGTATTAGAGTAGTACTGTGACTAGACTTGTACTTCCATCAGTCCAGGCCTTGTATCTGACCATTTTCAGAGGTTTTGTTTGTTTAGTAACTTAACACTGACCGATGAGTCATTCAAGCATAAAAAAGGGCATCAGACTCAAGGGATGAATCAATGTTGTGTCTACACGTAATTGACAACTTTTTTTTACACAGTATCTTTAGACACTTTGTACCATATTTTCCGGACTACAAAGCGCATCTGAATATTAGCCACACAACTTGAAATTATGAAAAAAAAATCATATTTTGTTCATACATTAGCCGCACCAGACTAAAAGCCGCAGGTGCGCTAGCGGGCTAGTAGCGCTAGCGGGCAAGTAGCGCTAGTGGGCAAGTAGCGCTAGTGGGCGGGCTAGTTGCTAGTAGCTGCAGTGCACAGCCCACCTTGCGGGGGGAGGGGAGGGCAACAGAGCAACTGCTCCACCAGCCTCGGAAGAGCCCCGCAAACTGGGCAGCGCACCGCCGCCCGACCGACCCAGCCCTTAGAGCCAATCCTTATCCTGAAGTTATGGCTCTGACTTGCCGACTTCCCTTAGCTGCCTTGTTCTAACATGCCAGAGGCTGTTCACCTTGGAGACCTGCTGCAGATATGGGTACAGGGCCAGCGAGAGCCAGCTTGCTAATCTAGTCTCTTTTTCACGCTAATTCGTACGGCACTACTTTGGCTGGCGGAGGGACATGTGACCAACATATCACTCTTTTCCGTGTCTGGTCACATGCCTGTCCACCAGGCAAAATGGCGGAACAAACCAAAACAAATCCTCTCACAAAAATCATGAGAAAGCCTTAGAAAATCCGCACCGGACAATAAGCCGCAGGGTTCAAAGCTTGTGCAAAAGGTAGCGGCTTATAGTCCGGAAATTACGGTAAACAGCAGTCTGTCTTAAAAATACATCGTTTATTCTGTATTTCTGCACCTGGATCTAGAGATAATACAGTTCGACAGGCAGAAAACAGTATTTTTTGTACCCAATGAGAAATTAGCTGAAAACCTGGTATATCTTATCATGGTGTGCAGTGTGTCCTTAAAAAAATGTGAGGAAACTGGAAAAGCGGAGGACAAACAAAATGCACCGGCAAATAACAGAAACCTTTCACAAGCTGAAGCATTTGTTGCGCAGGCCTAAAATAAGCCTGCCCTGTGATGGCTTCAGCTGTGACAGGGACCTCTGAGGACTACCACAGACGCGGCGACGCTGGTAGCCTGCAAAGAGCCAGCGTGCTAAATGGAGCAGAGCTGTACTCGGATGTGTGGCGTGCATCACGAAACCGTTCAGGTCAGCAGCACTTGCTTTGGTTCGCAAAGCAAGCCCTATGAGCTGCAGCAGGCGAAGGGGGTATCAGATGTGTTTCTCATTAGAAAATTTAGGTGCAGTGGATTAAAATCAAATACTAAATGCAAGCCGCATAAAAGCACGAGTGAGTCAGCCTGTTTTTGTGTTTAGCCAAAAAATCCTAATGGGCTTTTAGTCACAGTCTCCTGCAGCGATGTGCGCTTCACAAGTGCTCGCCCACTCTGTTTGGGCAGAGGTAAAAGTTCCTTGTTTGTTGAAGAACTCACAAGCATGTCAAAGCGATGAGCTGCCTGTAAGAGCAGGGGCTGATGGGAATGTCAGCCCATAAAAAGTGGAGGAGAATGGGATGAGTCAGGCGCCACGGGCCAGGCGGCGGCCTGCTACTGCCCACTGAGGTGTGTCCTAATCCCTCGCTCCTTCCCCTCAGTGAGAGAGCCCGAGGACGGCGGTGCCACGCTCGGATGTGGAGTCTGAGTGAGCCCAGGATGGCCCTGGGGACGGGGAGTGGGGTTGAGTGGGGCTTGTTGCTAAAGGAACCTTCTTTGTACCAGAAGCTCAATATTTATGTAACATGGCTGTGGAGGACGCGGTTGCCTTTACATGTTGACCTGGATATCTCTCTCTGTTGCTAAGGCCATCAAATATGAAAGACTTTGAGGTCAGTGCTGGTTTGGTCAACAGTTTATTCCATTACTGAGATCGCTTCAAACTCTATAACCTCTTAATTCAACTTAGAGCAAAGCTGCAGTAAATAATTCAAACATCTACCAACTACCTTGTAAAGTTATTTTTCTCCTCAAAGCCTTGCTGCGCTATTGATCATCTCTGAATGGGAGACATTCAAACACTCAGACACGAGACCAAGAATCAATTCTTTATCTAGCCAGTTGTTGATCGCCAAAGCTTTGCCCTTTTCTTCAGGTCCACAGATCAAGTGGAGGATGAGTTCTCGCTCTTGAACAACCCGCTGGGAGCACAGTGTGCAAGAATCCATTTTATAATAGCTCGGTCTCTCTACAGCTTACTGTACACTGGCTAGACGCTTTCCACAATGACAGCACGGACCAAACTCTTCCAAACTAAATTCACGATCTTCATTCTCAATCATTTCATTAGTCCAGATCAGGTCCCGGCTGTGTAAATATGAAAACAAAGAGCCTTGTGATACATAAACTGGACAAACGGATCCTTGTAGCAAAGCTTCCATGTTGATACCAACAGTGATGGTGACAGATACACACCATGTTCTGTAGGTGTTCTTCATGATATTTTAGAGCTTGTCATTTCCTGTAAAATGACTAATGATCCTGCACGACGGAGTGTTGCATCCTGATTCGACAGGAAACACAAATAAATATGTGTCAGCAGACTGCCTTCACTTGCTGAAATTGTTGTAATCTGTTTGCAATAAACAACTCGTGGTAAAACGCAGGAGGCTGCCATGACGACAGAAACGTAAGCTTTGTCTTCTCTGGTGGCATTCTGTGTCCTGGTGTTGGCACAACAGACACATTTTACTATATATAGTCAGTTTAATGTAGACATGCTGTAAAAGGGGCGAAGAAACGAGGGTTAAACTGAGCGACTGAAGTGATTACCAGATGAAGAAAAGAATACACTAACTGACACGTGACCTACTTATAGCCTGGGAAGTCCACGTGCTTAAAAAAATGAATACAGTTAATGTAAACATGTGAACATGCTCACAAAGCATGTGTAATGTTTCCTAGTGAAAAACACAGGTGAGGCTGATTTCAATGTGATTTTGCAGATAAGTGGTCTTAAACCAAAGTCCAGCCGATCGAAGACAAAGTAAAATATTGACATGAATGTGGTGCTTGATGAAAAGTTACATAGGCCGAACACATTTAATCAGAGGAGGCCACGTCTTCTAACAACCACTCAACTCAAAAAGAAACATTTAAATATAAATGTTTTTGCTAAGTTGTCATTGTCCATGAGACAAAATAAAATTGACACAGCGAGCCATGAAATAGACGAGTGGTGCTAGGCAAACTAGCACACCAACATCGTAACAATAAGCATGGTGACAATGGTTAATCTGATTTCACTGTCTTTTTTGAACACTGATTTTCTTGAACAATGGATATCCATTAGCCAACACAGCAAACTTAAAGATCTATTTCTGATTGGGTTTGTATGATGATCATTCTAACGGTCAACTTGAGGACCGCAATCAGTGCTAGATACTGTACGTACAAAGGCCAGACTGAAACAAAACACCTACACTCCGTTCCCTATCTCTGGCTGCAGTTGTAGCGGTGAGTGACGGGCAAATAAAAATAGCTGCATATGTCACATCTTTGATCGTCAGTGATCTAACCCTAATTTGGCGCGAGGCTGGAAAGAAAAGAAAACCAACCAGTGTTCAGAGTGGGTGCAAAGGCTTTGAGACTTTTGGCATTTCAATGAGAGGCTTCTCACAGCTAGAACTCCGGGGGGAAAAAAGTAATGATGTTAATTACTGCTTGTGGGAAAGGGATGGTCTGTAGTGGTGACAACATGTAATTTGAGGATTTCGCTTCATGCCATATATGTGCAGGCTGTGTCATCCGGTGCTTACGTCTACCCAACTGTTTTCCAGTATCTGCCAACTCCGGCCCTGTAACTGGAGCGATGCCTGGCTGTGATGCAGCTCACTATAAAGACACAAATAGAAACCGGAGGGGCACATTCTGAGAAAAGAGTCCCTTGTGTGAAACTGCAAAAACAAGAACTACACACTGGCTTCATTTTTTTCAACACCTCAGCTGACTACAATACTAAAGCGATGGCTCAAGGAGGGTGGGGCCCAGCGTTCTTTATTTTCAATTTTTCTCTCCAAAAACCGGACACTGTGATGTAATGTGGTCCGATTTCTGGAGTTGGAGGAAGGGTCAGGCAGTGTGATTAAGGGAGCAATGGCAGGAAGCGTTTATTACCACTGGCGATGCCAAATTTGCATACTCCAAATTTTCCACAGCACTGAAAAAGAATTATTCACAAGTCCTGATGAAAGCGAATATATCATTTTAGTTCTGCAGCCTTTGACATTTGTGGTTATCCCACTCTTACTGACCGATTAAAGCACTGGGTTGGCATCTCTGCCACTGCTCTCACATGGTTTTTACTCTACTGACATCCATAATAACAAATATGTCTTCTTCTGCTCCTCTAGCATATGGGTTCGTTCTTTGGACCACTCCGGTTTTCATTTTATATATTACTGCTGTCTTGTGTATTTATTCATATTATTTGTATAATTCCAGGGCCTTTGTAATATAAAATGCCTTGAGGCAACCGTTGTTGTGATTTGACACTATATAAATAAGATTGGATTGAATTAAGAGCTTCGAAAGCATCTCCCATCATTGCTATGCTGAGGATACGCAGCTCTTTTAGTCTGTTTAGCCTAACGACCTCAGCAGCCTCTCCTGCCTCAGTGAATGCTTTATTGCTTTTACTAATTGGATGCCATAAAATTTCCTCATTGTCAATCCTGTCAACACCGAGGATCTATGGAGGTCAGTTATAGACTCCTTGCAATCAAGATAAATTGATCTACTATGAATCTTGGGATTATTTTGACCACCATTTGAAATTTCCATTTCAGAACTCCCCTACTCTTCATTCATCTAAGCCAATAACTTCAAACTCTCTCGATTATTGTAGCTCACTTTTTACACTCATCTTCAGTCTGTTTAGAGCGCAGCTGCTAACAACAAGTAACCAGCACTCACACCTCACCCCTGTTTGTGCTCTTTTCATTTGTTTTCTGTGAAATTTGAAATTCATTTTCAAACTTTATTTATTACGTACAAAGCCCTACAAGGGCCAGGCTCCTGCTGGGATCTTATTCTAGACCTTATTCATCTCCAAGCAGCTGATCCGGTGCTTTTGGTTGTTGCACACCGTGCAGCTTTGTTTTTCCTTCATGTTTCTTTCTGGCTAGAGTTCACATCTAATGTGCGTATGGAAGTACGTGCGTAGAAACAAATGTAAGGTACACTCCATGTATGTTTTCACCTAAACTGTGAAGCACTTAATAACTGTGTGCTTTAAAAACTGCTACACAAATAAAGTTATTATTATTATCATCAGGAAACGCTGAGTTTCTGTGTAGAGTGTGCTTCACCACGCAGGCCAACCTTCCGGTAGATCACACGGGTTCTTGTTTAGTTTGACATGTCTGCGTGCAGTGTAGAAATAAGGCCGTTTGTTGTCTAAATTCCTGGAGTACTCTAAGCTGACTGGATTCATGGACACAATATTCTCTGCACGCACAACTGATGAACCATCCAGGGTTATTCCTCCACAGAGGAATTTCTGGAACCCCGCCATAACAGGTTGTAGCCAATATCAAAAACGTAGAGATTTCTGCCAAACAAAGAGACTCAGATTCATTGAATCACTTGAGTGATTCAATAATGGGAAATCCATTCTGGCCCAACATGCACATGTTGCTGCAGAGTCTATGATTTCTATGCAGATTCACCTTTAAAAAAAAAAAAACTAAAAAAAACTTTTGATATAACATTTGCACTCTCTTCATTTTGCTTCTGTAGCTTTGTATGCTTTATAACGACACAGAGTGGGGCTAGCTAATGTTAGCCACTTTTTTTTTTTAAAGCTATTATTGTAATTGAGTCTTTACACCTTCTTTGGTGCCCTCCTCTATTTAGGCTTTGACCGAATCCTTACTTTTACTATCATATATGTAGTTTTGCGTTATGATAACATTAACAAGAAAACTCATCTCATGACATAAAAACAGCTTGTTGTTTCAATATGAAACAGCTTGTTACAAAAACAACCACAGCATCATGTGACTTCCATGCACGAACAAGGACAGATCTGGAGGACAAAGGACACTTGATGACATTGTCTGCGCAGTTCAGCAGAAAACTTACTCCAGTGAATAAAACATCTTATCGTTTGCAGGTCAAACAGTCCCAAACAAGATAAGAGCAGATAAAAGAAGAGTGACTGGTCACACTTATTAGCGGTTTTTATGTTGCATCAGATACTCGTGTTATTTTTCTTTCCTGTTGTTTGCACATTCGAAACTGCTGGAAATGCACAATGAACGCAGCAGGCCTCGCTTTTAAGTTGAAGTCCTCAAGACTCACACACCTTTTCTGCTTCTACAAGAGTAATCTTTTTTTTTTCTCCTCATCTGCAGGAGTTAAAAAAAAAACAAAAAAGAAGAAGAATAGGACTGAGGGGGAAACCCAAGGAAAGCAATTATTAATATTTCATGTCGGCAGAAACAGATTATAAAACAAGGAAGAGCAGCCTGCAGCCATCTGACAGCCTTGGTTGCCTGGAAACTGCTATTGTGTCAAACGCAGCACATGGTGATATAATTTGAAAGGAAATCCTTTCATGTCAGTAGAAGGATTCAATTAAGCCCAGCTTTCTTCGCTCTGGCACGCTAACGCTCGTCTTCCTGGACTTTGTGGACTCTAGCTCTGTCCGAGTGTAATAATTGCCCACTAAAGTGATCACAGATAGATAATACACTGTGGAAATGAGGGGTACTTGAAACTCCCAGCACTGGGATTTCTGAATGATAATACTGTTGTCTTGAAGTCAGCTGCTGTGTGAGTTATTTATAGCAGCTCCGCACAGCAGCTGTGCTAAGTTGCTCCATGCTACTTCGCGCAGTGAGATGTGGTGTCGGCAGAAATTGGTCTCTGTGCCACAAATATCCAATTATTGGTTCCTCTGTGGCTCTGCAGATGGAGGCAAACACTGAGTGGGTTCCTGTCATCGTCGCCATCGCTGCTACTGCTGTCTTCCTTCCTTCAGCCTTCCTCTTCCTTTAGCATTACTCTTAATTTCAAATACCCCAAAAAGAGCAGGCATGCTGAGTGGAGTTTTATCTCCACACACATTTTCACTGGGGATGCTAACCCTGTTAGCTGAGCTAACGAGCATGTCTGAGGAGGCTAATACTGCTGCGCTAAATTATTTCAGCACAAATTTGAATTGCAAAGGCAAGAAATGTGTTTATGAGAAGCAGTCAAATTCATTGATATAATCTTGTTGTGTCTGCTCATCTTGATAGTTTAACTATTTGTACACGTCTACGCTGAACCCTGAAGGTCGGATACATTTGGAACCTCTCATTGTAAAACTCCAGCAGCGATGGGGTCAGTCTGTTGTTTCAGATAGTGGTTTGTCTCCTTTGACCTTTGGATCTCAACACAGTGAATGCCTTCCTGCTGCAATCACTTTGAACACATGTCATTTTCTTATCGATTCCAGCTGGAGACACAATTTCCCTCTGGGCTTGCATCAGGAAGGGCATCCGGTGTAAACTGTGACAAATCAAACATGCCGCTGTGGCAGCCCCTTGTGACAAGGGAGCAACCAAAAGTAGATAAAAAAAATTTTGCGCAGCAGTGCTATTAATTACAGTTTTCAAACACTTAGCTGTCTAGCTAACAAAAACGACAACTCAACAGGCAAGTGCTACAACTGGTGTACCACGAGCTTTAATGCATCAGACATCATCAGAGCTGTTTAAAGATACACACACACGCCGCTGTGGGTCTGAACGGTACGTGGAACGGGCCGTACCCATTCACACAAAGAATCGATTTTTTTTTATTTTCTATTTAACATTCATGCACACATTCACTGCAACGTGGTGTCAAACCACCAACCTTCTGATTATTAGACCTGCAATCCCACTTTGAGTGGTCGAGAGAGGGTTAAAGAACTTCCAGCCTTTTATTATTAGAGTGATACGCAGTGCTAAACACGTGTGTTTTTGCTAATAGTAAATCATCTTTATTCTTAATCAAAAAAATATCATCAAAGTAGAAGTCTAATCGATATGTCGAAGGAATAAGGAAAACAGTTCTAATGTCTGGATTGTATTGGAGGTGCCTGGTCGAAGAGCCACAGAGTAAATAAAGCAGAGTTTAAAGGTAGGAATCAGTGATGGGTAAGTTACTACCATATCCACGCAGTGGTTCTCAGTGAGATGCACCCCTCTCTCTCACATCTGGATTTTAAAAAACAGCAGAAACAGCAAAAACATCAAAAACAGCGCTCCGTCTGTTTATCCCGTCCGCAGGGAATTCAGGTCACTGATGCTTCAGGCACTTTTTAGTAAGTCATCAGATGCATGATCACTACCCTCTCATGACCTTACACGGTCTGCAGAAGGGCTGCAGCACAATCTCAGCAGTATTACAAAAGAAGTGTTTACAGCGTCACATTTATGTAAGCAATAATTGTCCTCAGCTGAGGGCACAGGCTGAGGGTGCCCGCATAAAAGCCTGCACAGGACACAGGACAGAGGTGCATGTCATGCAGTAAACCATGGTCTGCTCTCTAAAAAAAAAAAAAAAAACCACACAGAGGGCAACGGTGACAGTTTGATCAGAGGGAAATGACCAGCAGAGACAGCACAATCTATTTATCTGCGGGGATCGAGTCAGAGGAAAGGAAAGCTGGGCTCTGACGTAGACAGGCCATTGATTATGGGTGCCACTGCAGCATTTTGCCACTGAGAGCTAAATTTAGAAAGCGAGGGTTCCCTTCTGCTATCCTGGGCCAGCCTGCTGCTCTGCATTCTGCTGCAGAGCGCTGTGCTTAAGTAATGCAAATCAATGCAACGTGGTCAGTGAATATCAGTGCATGTGTTGCATCACAGCACACATGAAAGTACAACAATGCTCTCACCCATTCTGTGCCGACTGTCTTTAAAGACAACAATCCTGATTCGGGGTTGTCAGTCTGACACCGTTTTATGACTGAATAAGGCTCCTGCTAATTACTATGATCCTTAACAGCAATGCAGAGTTTCTTAACTGGATTGAAACATCCATAATGTAGTTAGTGCATTCCTCCGAAAAGCATATGTGTAAAGGAACAGAGCTGTGAAGTGGGAGGAACTATTTTGGGAATCCCCGGGTCTATCCATTTTCTCCCACGAATAGGTGACTCAAAGTTGCACCACTTCTACTGCTTATATCTGCTTTACACTCTGCCTGTTTACAAAGCTGGTGTGAAAACAATGTATCAGTGATGACTTGCATTTTAGTAGGAAACATTCAAACATCAAGCTAGATTACCAACATAAATTCTGCAGCCTAGATTTGAACTTTAAATCTAGGCGACGACCATTTGTTTAATCTTACAGCATGGATCTATGTATAGATATATCTATGCATTAGCTATAAAATTTATATTCATGAAAATAAAAACATTTTGAGGTGGTTTAAAATGCTGCATTTCAGCCCTGACGCTCCTGCGACTCAAATCAGATTTGCAAGTTTCTTTTGCATCGGTTGTCGAGCAAAATTCAGCAGTGGCGTCACAATCAGCGTAGGAGAATCCAAAGTGCTGCAAGTGAAACCAAAGGAGGGCGACATGGAGAACAGCAGTGTGTGGACAAATGCTAAAGTCGACTGTGTGCACACACACAAAGAAGAATCTGCACTGCAGTGTAGTGGACTGGCAAAAGAATGGGTAACACACAATTAAACACAAATGCAATGGGAGTTGTACAAAATCAGTTGTACAATTTATTTTTTCAGGGGGCAAGGCACAAACATCTGTGGGGAACTGTAGGACAAACTAAGTTAAAGGAACGTGGTGTTGTCACCAGTGCATCCCGGCAGATGCGTAGTTGATTTAACGCAGCAACGGCTACAGATATGTTTCTGATATGTAGACACATTAATCCAACTTGAACACTTCCAAATAACGGTGTGCATCGTGTTTCCTAAAGACTGGTGGAATTAGAGGAATTAGACTGGTTCTGCCAAAGTGCTCTGAATTTCTTCACTGAGAAGGTTGGAAATCTGTCTAAGTAAGTAAGTAAGGAAAATGTATGTATGTAAGTGCTTCACAATACAAAGAATGAAAATACAACATATAACAATGTAAAAATGTAAACATCAAAGTAGTTGAAAGCTTGTCTATATAAAATGTCATGATATGAGTGCTATAGCAACATCATGCATTTACATTTCCTGCACACACAACAACAACACAAAGCCCAAATATGTCTGAGAGCACGGAGTCAGCCTCCAATGGCAATTTATGGTTCAGTCACACTAAAGTAAAAATAGGACAGCTATGAAAAAAAAAAAACCTCAATGGTTGCCCGGTGATTGCACTGATTTATTTATTTTTTTTCATTTGGTAACTGACAGCAAGTAGCTGCCGACAACACCTTCACCTTCTGGGTGACTGCACAGTTCCCGTGGCTGGCAGGAAGCAACCTGTCTGCAAACAAATGCAATCTGACTGCAATCACTGTCCGACAGCGCGGCGAAGGTTTGCAAATACTTGCAGTTTCATTTGTAAACACCGAGTGCAAACACATCGCAGCCAATCTGAGTCCGTCTGCACCAATAAGTGCAACTTGTCAGCAACTTTATGCAGACACACCTCATCTGGTTGCTAACAGACTGCATTCTGGATACATTCCCATATAAGTTGCAGAGTGCCCGTGTCATTTTGCAGTTAAACTGCAGTAACTGTGTCACTATTTGTGAAAGAATTTCTGAATTTACGAGGTTCAAATTTAAGACGTTTCGTCTGGACTCTGAATCTACTAATCAACATCTCTGAAGCAACCGAGGGAACACGATTGCAAGTTAACTGCACACTGTTGCAATCCTTTTTTTTCACTTCACTACAACTAACTTGAGTTACTCAAGTGAACCTCGCTGGAGCACTCGCCATTTTCACTTCATATATCAGGACGTATTGTTTGGCCTGTACGTAACAGTAGAAAATAACAGCTTTAATAAACTGGTTAGAAAGATCAATGGTTATTTTACTGTGGTTAAAAGAAAACTATTTCCAGGGAAAACACTAACTAGGCTCCTTTTTTTTTTTTTACTTACGTTTGACCCTTTGCGGTGTCACTGGATATAATGCTGTGTCTGTACTGTTAGACTACAACGATGCTGCTGGGACCTTGTTTCAAAAGAGTCACGTTTACCAGGCGGTCTGTCACGTGCAGCTGACTGAAGAGTTGAATCAAAAGGTCTTTTATGTTGTTTCATTTTTCACTGCAAGCACTATTAAATGCTACTGCTTGCACGCTGCGATCATGATAAAATGTTCAGGATTTATTTTTAATATCGTGTGAAATACTGTTATCACAAATCTCTTTGAAATCTCGTGACGTACTTTAAGGCTATATTGCCGTCCTGGTTGAGGCTCTAGTATTTAGACCATAAACACGCCAAAACTGCAGAATTGCAGATAATTCAAACTTCTGTCTCTGTTGTAAATATAATGAAACCATGAAATTCTCTCCGCAAACAGCTTAGCATGTTGCTATCACCTCAACTTCATCTATATAATGCTGAATAATGTTTGCTTCTCAAACCTGTCAAAATGTGGGCCAGTTCTTAAAAGCTGCCAAGGCAGCACCTCCTTACTCCTTACATCCGTACTGTATTGTATTTCTGAAAATGCAGTGTCGACTTCTAGGATACGTCCCTTTTTACACAAACGAAACATATTTTATAGAAACAATTTGGAAAAAAAATATCTAAAAATCACATTTAAATTCAAGACAAAGCCGCTTTAAACTGTTGACTGGATCGGCGCTGGGAAACGTGCAGCTGTCCGTCATGTGGGCTGCTGCTCTGCACATGACTCAAGGTGAGAACAACTGATTGTTCTCTGTCCCTAATGAAGGCTGTTCTGTTCCTGATGTTGCACAAACAGCTGTGCCTCCCAAGGCCCTTCACAGCACTCAAACACTGCAGCGAGTGCTTCAACCAGGACACACAGTGCTGAGCCACCTCCACAAACACAGCTCCGTTTGATTCAGCACGACTCACTCAATGCGACACGTTAAGTGTGATTCACTCATCGTGGACACAATCACTGGTGCGGGATGGGTGTTTTGTGAGCAGGCACGGGAGAGGTTCGAATCAGCGTTTGTTTACCGCTGCCGGGAGGGAGACACTCATCACGTCCTGTGCCAGAAGCCCGTGGTCAGCAGGACGGAGATGCTCGCAGACAAACACAAGGTTCCATTAACCTAAACAATGGCACGCCTCAGCTGTCTGCAGCCCTGACTCACTTCATGTGCATCAGTCGTGTTGACCAGCCAGTCGGGGTCAGAGATGAGCGAGGCACCACCTGTGAGAAAGCCTGCAAACACAGCAAAACTCTGCAGGCACTTTATGGCTTCTATGGGACACTTGTTGCACGGTACTGTCCATCTGAATTCACTGCTAGTTTTACTCAGTAATGTGATTTGCTTTTAGAAACCAAAGATGACCTCAATTAATGCATAAAGGGAAATTTCAGCCCGGGTGCAGACAGTGCTTCCACTGTTTTTAATCCCCAAGTCTCACTTTAGCTATTTGAATGTTCTAACTTCACTCTCCTATGTGGCTGGATGACAGAACAACGGGACAAGCAAGCGTGGCCCACAGACCGGCTGGGACACATACTTTTTACACTGCCTCCATCGGACAACAGAGCTCTCTGCAGGCAGACGGGCAAGCAGAGCGCACTCGACCATGACTATGATGCTGCTTAAGCAAGCAGTATGATCTTTGGGAAAGCGCTTCTCTTTTGACCTTAAAGCTGCTGCCTTTATTGGCCGTTTGTTACTGCAGCTGTTCAAGACCTTCCGGGGTTTGTCACTGATAAAAGCTGTGGTGGCTTTGGTTTGTGTTTAGATCAGGTCAGCCACTGAGATCTGAGGAAATCCTCTGTACATAAGCAGACACGACACATGAGTATGTCTCTAAATGCTGCCTCTAAAGCTCGGACAGCTAGTCCCAAAAGCAGCAAAATAGCATGTATATCTGATGGAGTCAGCACCTACATAAAGCTTTTCTCTATTGTTCGGTAAATTCCACTTTGTGAGTTCGGACTCGCTCTGCTCGACTTTGAGCTGCGCATCTTTTGGTATTTTCAGAAATTTTGATAATGAATTTGATTTTGATGAAGCCTTTGTATGTCACTCGCAGTTGCCTCCACCCCATACATATATTACACAAACATCACGTTGGGGAGACAGGTGAGAACAGGCAGCATAAAGGAAAACAATGAAATGTCCAAGACTGAGAGACTGCTCGAGTCCTCTAAAACCTGTGAACAGTGACACTTACTACAACAGGTCTACAGACTGGCAGTGAAGTCACTGTTTTGGTGTCTGTCTTCACAGCTCAAAGGATTGTTCTGTCATCGTCTTGTGCTCCATTTATTTTTCAAGTCCACCAGTGGATTCCCCTTTCTTCTCGATACATGCACTTCCTGAGCTTTCACTCCGTTTTTAATGGATGATTTGTTTTGAGGTCACAGCCAGCTCTCTGATCTTCATGTCAGTATACTTTAATTGCAAATTTTTACCGGCGGATAACTTTTGCACATCTGAAAAAGAAGGCTTTACACCCAGTTGGCTCGTTGTATAAAATGACACAATGTACTTTACTGTGTCTGCTTTTTGCTCATTGTCTCGTTTGAATCATAAACTGTATATAAAAGATGGATGTAGCCACTTGTGATGTCATCCACTGGATTTTGCACATTGCAAATCAAAGGTGCAATTTAATTTTCATGGTCATCAACTTGTTAGTTTTGTGCAGCCAGAATTAGTCGAGATAGATGAGGCGTTGAACTGCTACGTTATCAGCTATCTTAGCGAGTTGTAATCATACCCTGCTTGGCGTTCCTCAGACAGCGGGAGCTTCTGACTTCACTGTGTTCCTGTGTTTTTAAGTCAATGTTGACATAGTGGACATTGTGCAAATGAACACTGTGAATGTTTTAAACTACATTGCCTGACTTTTTTATGAGCACTGCTGCCAACAAATAAGTAATCTAGGTCATGCTACATGGAGACAATAGGTACAATCTAACATAATTACACAAGCAAATAAAATGATGTGCAATATATTAATTTGCACCATTATTCAAAAATTATTCTTAAAAAATGACTCAAATACAGTCAAGAGGGAAAAGGTTTCCACAGCACTCTATGCAGACTACATGGCTGCATCGCACAGACACTCACTACTCAACCGTATGTTAAGATATTAATATGATACATTCAGCAAAACTGCAACACAAGCATCTGTGCAGTTTTCTCAGTACTACTCACTGAATAGAAAGGGTTTCAGAGCAGTTAAGACACCACTACAGTATAAATTTCCCCACTCCACAGTCCTGTGTAATGCCCTAATACAAGTACAACAGGTTAGTTACAATAAAATGTATCTATAAGGAGAAATGATTAGGGCTCAAGAGTGTAAACAGCTTATTCCTACGATAAAGAGAAGCATTTCAACATGACAGTCTATGAAACTGACTCACTTTGGACGAAGTGAACTTGGCCGGAGGTTGCTTCTTGCTCAAAAACATAATTTAGTAGCTTTGGTGTATATGGAGCTTTTATACTGTATAGAGCTGCAGTCACAAAACTAATAACAGCACACAGTGAACTGGGTTTTACCAGCAGGGAACTGGGCCCACAGCAGAGCAGCTGACCTCTGTCCTTACTTAACACAGTGCACACACAGTTCATAACCAGAGCCCCACTGTTACACTGTGCACTTATGGCACACAATTGATCGCTTTCTGTTTTCATTATGCAACAGTGATCAGGAGTTGACTTTATATAAGTGTTGTTTGGGGTGAAGCTGGGTCTCACTATGCTGCCCCCTGCAGAACA
>VURO01007516.1:25368-40272 GCA_015108175.1 Pelvicachromis taeniatus
AAAAAAAAGTTTAGAAAAAAAAAAAAAAAAAAAAGTCCATGAAGCCTTTTTTTTCTACTTTGCAGTTACTTGCTAAAATGTGTCCGTGCACATGGAAGGAGGCGTGCTTGGAACTAGTTTGGGTTTGTGATAACTTCATGTATACCGCACGTAGGCATAAAAACGGTGCCTATCCAGACTGACACGCAGCTGTGAAATGGTGAAAGCGCAGGAAAGAGGCACATGGAAAAGCCTGATGCCGGGTTCAAAGGAGATCACGAGAAGCATTATGTAGCCTGTCTGAATGTCCCCCTGCTTTACTCACCTCTCACAGTTAAGTTACAAAGCAGGGAGCAAAAAGCTTAGCTGTAAATTAATTAGGCTTCATCAAACACTCAGCGCCTTGTTTCCCGTCTCAGTGTGGTGAGACGGGAATGGAAAGCACCTCTGTCTCAGCTCAGAGTCTTCTTCTCTCTCATTAACTGCTTTGACCTGTGATGTGCTTGGATACGAAAGGAAATTACATCCAGGGCATCAAGGGAGTTCACCGACGCCATGTGACGTTTCGGTTGCAAAAGCCACTTTAGTCTAATGACCGTTTCTAGAGAAACATTATTTCTGCCATCAGTTAAAACCCCTGCTGCCGTTGCCATTTTTCTACATGACAGTATTAATTGTAGTAAACACGGATCATTCAGTACAAATCAATACTGTTTGATGTCGCATGTGAGAGGAGAATGGATAGACTGCTTCAAACTGATATGAAGGCAACATAACTCAAATAACCACTTGTTATAAACAAGGTATGCAGAAGAGCATCTTTGAACACAGAACATCCATCCATCCATCCATCCATCCATCCATCCATCCATCCATCCATCCATCCATCCATCCATCCATCCATCAGCAGAAGACCACACTGGGTACCGCTGTTGTAAAATTCATATAAGCTCATCAAACAATACATAGAAAACAGAAAAATGTTGCCTGATGACTCGCAATTTCTGCCGCAACATCCACATGGCAGAGTCAACATTTGGCATAAACAACATGACAGGATGGATCCAATGGTTCAGGGTTGGTGATGGTGTAATGGTGTAGGGGATATTTTCTCCACATTAAGCTCCACAGCCTACAGGAGTACTTAAGTATTGTTGCCGTCCATCCCTTTACGACCACAGTGCAGCCATCTCCTGACCGGTGAGCTCTCTGTACTCATACACCCTCCACAGTCACCAGACGTCAATCCAACAGACCACCTTTAAGCCCCTAAACACATATTATTCAACAATGTGATATAATGCAATAAACGAAACACAACTTTATTGTCATTGCACATTGTCACAGTACAAGGCAACGAAATTTTCTCTCTCCATTTAACCAGCAGCTGACAATCCAGCGCCCGGGGAGCAGGCAGTGTGTAGAGATGGTGCTCAAGGATACCTCGGGGTGGCTGTTGGGTGGATTCGAATCTACCTACCTAGCTACCCCACCCAATACATCCAGGTCATACTTTATAGTATGAAGTATTCATATTTAGAAAGCAGGGCTCGAAAAGGAGCATCCTTATTGTATAAGACTTTAGATGCCCCTCATGTATGACAAACAACGTTTTATTGCTTATTCAACATTTTAATCCAATTGAACTCTTACACGTGATCCTTATTTAACCTGAGATTAAAATACATCCGTGTCAACATGAACGACCCATTGAAGGAAACCACCTGACTGGTAAAAAAAAAAAAAAAAAATAGCTCCAACAACACTTTAGACACACTAGAGTCACATTGGTATCCACCGCTGTACTTCTCATTTATTGTCGGCGGTTTGATTCACGGGCAGACTCCACAGTGAGAATCACCACAGTGTCTCTCATATCCTCCAGAGATGAACCTCCAGTGATTTAGTCTGAGGCTTTCTCATAAAAAGCCAAGAATGTGGCATGGGAACCAAAGTCTTAACTGAACAGTCCTTATAGTGAGTCTACAACAGCACACTGTTACATTCAGTAAAGTAAACAAGGGCTTTTAAGAAGAATTTGCTGGATTGTAGCATTACAAATCAAGCAAAACTGCAACCATAAAGATTCCCAATCGTCTCATAGAGGAACATACCACAACCTTGTTAAGAAACACAGCTAAGCCACGTGTCCAGCAAACACAGAACAGAAGAAGCATTTATTTGGAGTACAATTAAAGCCTCCTTTAAGCAGCTTCTTTGGTCGACCGATTTGCTGAGAGAAATATGCAGCTTTGGGTGCTCAATGCCATAAAATCAAAACAAAGAGCTCAAAGAAGCTAAAACTCTCCACAGAGCTGAGAGGACATGCAAAGCGGCAGGATTCGCTGAATAATCATCATCATCACATTGCATATTACTCATTACAGTGGTCTGACCCATGGTTACTACAAACTGACTGATTACAGAGTAGACTGCTCTCAAGGGAGCCTGTTCAACACAGGCAAACAGCATTATAGGATAACACAGGTGCTTTACTAACCATTGCATTATTTAGTGGCTTTCATATGCACATATAATAAGCTATCACTGAAGAAAATGTCACAAAATTCTGCACTGAAACATGTTTGATTTTAAGTCGTTCAGCTGAGAAAACACGTTTACTGTACTCCAGTCTTCTGAGCCGAGAGCCGTAGCGATGCATTTGAAAAAGCTAATTAGAAACTTGCACTTATTTGTCACTCTCTGAAAACAATAGCTTCTATTTCAGCTAGCTGAAAGCAGGTCAACATTGAATTAAAGCACTTAGCAGCCTTGGGAGCACAAGTGAGGTGTGAACACTTTGCTAACAGGCTATTATCACAGCTGCCCGTATCGACAAAGGTATGAAAAACAACTCAGTGTGTTAATAGTCCTCTGAGAGAGAAGTGCAAACGGCTCTAAAATCAGCATCAACTCCGTGTGAGTCCTCAAAGTCAGCGTCGCTCGCTGTGGAGAGCGCCTCTGTTACTGTCCAACACCCACACTTGATCTCACTGTGGTATGAAGTGTTCCAAAGAACTCATTTATTTTGGGGACTTCCCTTTTCAATTCTGAGCAATTCTGTACGCTGCATAAGCCTACTACAACACACTGTCGCTGTGTTACTCACAAAAAAAAAAAGAAAAGAAAATCTAATTTGATTGTTACTGTAATCCTGTTAAAGTCACCATAGTAACAGCCTATTGCCTTTTACATAACATGACAAAGACTATTATGATCTGTGTGGCCTGTCTCCTCCTGTTCCACATTCAAGCAAAGGTGAGCAACAATTACAAAATGTTTACAATCTCTCTTATTCCAATCTACACGCAGCCGATGTGTATAACAACACAGCTGGGACGGCTCTGGGTCAGGAGGAAGTCCTATCAAGGAGAAGGTTGGTGGATCGATTGCCCGGCTAATCCGGTGGTCTACTGAGCCCCGATACATCCTGTCAGTGTTTGCTTAGGTATAGAAAAAACATGCTTGTATTAATGTGGGCCTGTGACTGGGTGAATGAGGCTTGTAGTAAAAATCACTTGGTGCTTTGTACTGATTAGAAAAGCGCTATGTAAGTACCAAAGCCCTCATTAGCAGAGAAACTCTGAAATAACCTAGAATTCATTCTGCCTGCTCACAGTGCTATACTCTCATTGACAGGTGTCATTTTTTTACCTGCATAATACATAATTTAATTTCCATTGCATTATGTATTATAAAAAAAATAAAATTCACACAGGTTTGCATTATAAACAAAAATTAATCAGTTTTATAAAGGTAGGACCCGTGGCAGGCCTGTTAAAATCGACTGCACTGGATTCAGACTACAATTGATTAGCTATTTACATGGAACAACATAGTGGGCAACTAGGACAATGAGCTGTTGTTAGCAGGGTTATGAATGACCCAGAAGAGGCATTACACCAGTGTTTCCCAACCACTGTGCCGCGGCCCACAGGTGTACCGTGAGAAGAGATCAGGTGTGCTGTGGGAGATTATCTTTTTCCACCTGATTAGTACTCTAAGCGATCGGCGTGAGTATCGAGCGGAACAATTACATTGTCTTCCACTAGAGGGCAGTACAACTACCTGCTCTAATTAAATGGGTTGCCAACTGCAGGTAAAACAGAAGAAGATGAAGAAGAAATTACATAATAGTGGTGTTGAGAGACGACGCAGCGCGTAATAGCAACAGATAAATATCTGAAAAGAAAAAGTCATCAGTCTGACTTGGGTCAAAGGAAGCAAAAAAAGGTATACTGGGGACAAACCAAGCCAATGCCGCTATACCTGGAAAAAATGATTAATATACTTTTTGGGACATTTTGTCTGGTGGTGTGCAGAGTGATTTTTCTCATGTGAAACGTGCCGTGGCTCCAAAAGGTTGGGAAACACTGCTTTACACCATTTCTTTAGGCGATTGTATCTGTATGATGGCTCGTACACTGGACGTGATATATGTCAAAGTGATCCAACATCATCACAGATGTATAAAATGAGGAGAAGGTTGTTTGATGATGATGACTTGTTAGGGGTGTTTGAAGGAGATACATGTTTTATATTTCATGTAATAAAAAACAAAAATCACTAAAACATGAGGTGAAAGTTTGGTACTACCAATAGATCAAATGACTGGGATTTGTGTGGAAAAAGACGTCCTCTTCCAGTAACTCAACAGTTCACCTCCACTTGTTTCAGTGTGTTCGGTCACTGTGTGGTTCAAGCAGCAAATACTGGGGTTGAAAAATGCTAATAAAGCTTGCTAGTGTTAGCTGATAACTCATAGCTCCACCCTCCTGTACAAATCCGGTTATTTCTGGGCCAGAAAAACAACACGGCAGCAGCTATAGGGCTAAATTTGAATAAATAAATAAAGGGTGACATCACAGTGGCTAAATCCAAGTTTTAAATACAATCTAGGTTCACTGTCACCAACTGTTCTCACCAGCTCTATGTCCACTAGCACAGACAGAATGGCACAATTTTCATAATAAAAGGGCTCCTTCTGGATTACATGTCCTGCTTTTAAAATTCGTGATGGGAAAACAAGTGACGCACAGAGTAAAGCTGCATCAGAGACACCTCTGTGTATTTCAGAAGCAAGAGGCAACACTCCCATTCCTGGAAAGTTTGTTTCACAAGGGGCTGAACGGTAACATTCCTGGGGTTTGGGACGTTTTCATTCAGCTCCACATAGAAGAGGCTCCGTTTTGACACAGGTAGTTACAGTTGCAGGATCTGCCCGACAACAGTCGCCTCAGCCCCATGCTTCTTGTACACACAAGTTTCTGTTTTATCCAAACAACCAAGCATATATTAGCAGGATTCAAGTCATTATTGGAAAAAACTGGCTTCCTTGTGTTTACGGCAATTTCAGATTAACATTCTTATACTTCAGCTTTCAGAAATTTAAATATTGTATTCGATGAAATCTTTGCAGAAACAAAATGATTGATTTGACAGTTTTTTTTGTCTTGGATCAGGTATAAATAATCATTTTAGCTCCATTCCCTCCTTTCATTGAGGACCATCTGCACTCTTGGTGAACTTTCCGTGCACATTCACAGGAAGTGGACCTGCTTGTCTGTAAATGGTTTCTGGCTCATTTAGCACATCTGATGTGATTAAAGTGTTGCGAGTAAAAACAATATTCTGCTGTACTTGTTACCGGTTTACACTTGACAACATCTCTGCACGGCGACACAAACTGAATGTACAGTAAAAGCCTCTGTGTTGTGTTCAAGGACCTCTATCGTTCATATTATCATTATTACTACTATTATTTACATGTTGATGTTTGAAGCGGGCAAAGTGCAGTGAACAGTGATGTTGAGAGATGAAATGGACATACATGAGACAGAGCACGATGAGGGGGTGGGGGTCAGACAGGGGTGGGGGTCTGATGGGATGCTGATCTGGCTCCACACACAGCGACTCACTTGGCCAGCTTCATCTCTATCTGTTGGCGGATTTCCTGCCGCTCCTGATCGCTGCGGACGGGGAAGATGTTGCGGTCCTCCAGCTCCTGCTTGCTGGGCCTGTTCCGCAGCTTCACAGCCAGCAGCTCCTTCTTCATCCTGCGTGGGAGAGTCCCTGTCGTCGTCGAACACAAGTTAACGTCAGTGGCTGTACAGTGGCTTTCTAGCTGCTGCACATAGCTTTCCACCTTAACCTGCTAAGCTGATTCTAAACATCTGAGCATTAGCCTTTGAATTTTCACAGATTCCCCGCAACAGCTACACATTTGATTAGAGTCTGAGTGTGCGAGGACACGTCTCAACCCTCATTCAACAGGATCAAGTTCAGGTCTGCTGCGGGGCATTAACGGGTTTTTTAAGCCAGTGTGAAGCTTCGGTTTCATGTTTGCTGAGTTGACTTGATTAGAAAATGCAGAAAATCTGCACCCAGGCTTGGACGTCTCTTGCAGACTGAAGCAAGGTTGAAGGATTTCTTTGTAAGATTTGTGCCACAAAAGCCCCTCCCGTCACAAACACCCCCACACACTGCTGCAGTTGATGCCTGGGAAATGAGCTGGTGTGACGCTCTGTTTGTCAGCGTTTGTCAGGAAAGCAGATCTGACTGAGCAGATCACATGTCACACCCTGACTGAGTGCTCGTCTCCATCAAACCTTTGATGTTTGAAATATTTGCGTTTATGTTCAATTTAAAAGAACACAGACTGCATGTAACAGATGAATGTATCTAACTGTGACGTCACTCATTGGCATTGCCGTGGATGAGAGGATCGAGTGCTGATTATCTCACGCAGGTGTTCAGGTGCTGTGCACAAACAAATTAGTGACAACTAACAAACATTAATTAGACTAATGTTAGAATGTGGCCACGTGTTTGATTTGGCACAAATTTTGTGGTGGACACCTTCCTTACACAACCATTTGTTTGTCTGGAATCATTGGGAAAAGCAAATGTCCATCCCAGCATCCATACATTTTGTGCCATTCCATCTCACAGGGGCAGCAATCTAGAGATGCCCGGACCTCCCCTCTCCCCTAAAACCTCCTCCAACACTTCTGAGGAGACGCCAAGATGTTCCCAAGCCAGCCAAGATGCCCAGGAGGCATCCTGGGCCTCAACCGGCTCATTTTGATGTAGAGGAGTGTCATCAAAATCAAATTATTAATAAGCCTCGTGTGTCCACTGGAAGAACTACTGGAAGTAGAGTTTTTTCACTCTACTTTTCAACACCACAGGTTGTTGCTTGACAAAAGAGGCCATTAAAAGGCATTCATAGTATCCAAAAATATATGATTTAATTAAAAAAAAAAACCCACTAACTGTAATCAAGAGCAGCACAATCAGAAACAGCAGTACAAGCAGCACATAAAGCATGTGATCACAAATGTAAACAGAGCAAAGATGCACTGCTCGCATCCTTAAATCTGACCCTCTTTAATTCAGTTATTGTTTTTTCTTAAACCTGCTTTTATTCTGTTAGCGTGTCCCTCACCACACATGGCTATCTCTGCAACGAAACCTTTCTGGGTAACAGTAAACCTTCGTGGTAGTGCTATTTAAGTCTCCAGTGAGCTCCACAGTTCACCCTTTTATCGTGTTTTTTTCCCCAGAGTCGCAGACATGCTAACGGCAGGAGTCCGAGCACCACTGACCCAAATGAACAGCTAAGAATTAGGCCAGCAGAGCAGATGTTGACAGGCTGCTGAAACTTAACACCAGCAAGTATGCCATTCATCATCCATGTAAATCTCCCCGTCAGGCTGCGAGTATAAACAAACATCACCGCAGATTATGCAGCTTCATTATCCACTGACAGGATGCCCTGATTTGGGCTCTGTACAGAACGTGGGAGATAACGGTGAAGCAAGCATCATACCACAAGTCCGCTGTCAGCACACATACCGGAGATCACAGACTCGTTCCAGCTGTCCTGGTCGCTCAAGTATTCGTCCAGACGCCAGTTCTCCTTGTTCTCGTCAGACTCCTTCTTGCTCTCAGACTCACCGGCCGGGTCCTTCTCGGTGCTGGACGTGCGAGACAGGCGACCCTCCGGACGGCGTTTCGGAGACGAGCGCGCCTCCTTCATCTGGAAACTGAAGTCACATGTCGCGAGACGTCTGTCAGTTACAGCTTTGGTGAATTGTTGTGTTTGAGCGACTGAGATGCAGCACGGCTCACAGAGCTTTCAGACAGCAGCTGAAATTATTGTTTACCCCCCTAACATGGTCGAGCAGCAGTCACTGAAGTGATTAAAGAGCTCAGGCTGTGTCTGCTTGTAGCACAGCCCAGGCAGAAGTCACGTAACTAAAGCATCGCAATGTAACAGTCTGCATCCTGAGACCAAGACGCTGCAACAACAGGCTGATTTAGCTTCGTGAGGCGACTGTGAACTATAAAATAGAGCACTAAACGGTCCTTATATGCTGCATATCGATAAAGCTTCAGTTGGGTTTCCTAAGGCCAAATAAGAAGTGAAAAGCTCTGAATCACACTGGGAGTCCCTCGCTGTTGTTTTCTGCATGAACAGTCCTGCTTCACAGATCTGAAAAAAACAACACTCACAAATGAAACCTCCAGAAATACAAACACAATATCTGAGATTTTGAAAAACGCTGAAAATACCAACACTACTATAGGTCTGTGAAGCATTTAGTTGCACTTCCTTGTTCAAGTTCCAACATCAAAGCAAATCTAAAGAAAAATAAAGGCTCAATCTTCCATTCATTTGTTTGTTTTAACACTTGTTCACAATTTGGTGGCTTCTCCAAATTAGATTTTTGCACTAGAATAAAAAAAAAAAAGCTCTAATTTTATTCTCATTTCATTCATTTTAGCACTTGAAGATAAGCATCTTTGTGCACGCACACACACTGTCTGGGTCAGCATTGGGGGGAGGCAAACTCAAACGGAAGGCTGCTTCTTTAAATCTAATCAGCAGCCTGTTGGCCTGCAGTGTGTGAGTAATGCTCACATATGACTCTAAGCCTTCCACTGTGGCCTGAAGGACACGCGTGAAGCATTTCATCACACAGCACAGCTGCCCCTGAAGGTCACAGGGGGTCAGACGTGGCTGCGCCTTGTTAAAAAGAAACAGCATGTCTCGGTGAGACTTGGCTGATTATAATTTGGATTCTCTTCTGAAGGGGTCATCATTTAAAACAGGTCCTTTATAATGGATGCAAATAACACCAAGGTAGAAAATATCAGCGGTGTGTCAGATGACAAATAACATGAATAACTGTTTCACTTTTTTAATTAAGCCACAGAAATACTCTGTGAGTTTGGAGTGTCCTGTTTCCTGTTTTTCAGGACGTCTGTGGACTTTTTGCTCCACACTTGGTTGCATTTTTGGTGTGTGAGTTTCTGTCTAACATGACTAAAGCAAAGCCAGTCACTGACCAAAGTGTGGTTTGTGTTCTTTGGCAATTACACAAACAGAGACGTGGTGGAAACGCTGCACATCGAGCCTGACCTGTCCTGTCTGTGTTTGGTAGCCAGGGCGCGGTGCAGCTCCTCAATGATGCAGCTGGGGGGCAGCTGTGGGTGCAACGCCCCGAGGTGAGGGGACCCGGTGGGTGTGGAGATCCTGCCTCTCAACAGAGAGCCATGAGGGTCTTTGGGCAGAGTGAAGTTCCTGGGTAGGGTGGCCGGGGACTTCTTGACCGGCACTGGAGGAGCACCTGGTGAAGCGAAACAGACCGAGTGAGATACCGAACGCTGATTTCACATCAGTGCGAGTCCTGCTGAACTCACTTTCTAGGCTGCCCAGTCTGGTGAGCAGTTTGACAGGCAGGCTGGGTGGGGGAGGGGTGCTGGCTCGTCTCTGAGGCTTGGTCGCCGCCGCCTCCTGCTTCCCCTCGATACCCTCCTCTTTGCCCTGCATCTGCTCTTCGCTGGGGTCACTGATCGAGGTGCTTTCGTCTTCCCCGTCTTCACTTTGACTCTGATCACCTGCCGTCTTTGCCACTTCAGTCACATCTTGCACTGAACGCACACAGCGAAGGTAAAGCAAACGGTTTAGTGAGTTTCTGCAGCCTCTGGCTCCACCTAGTGGACAACCAGAGACATCACTCAGAAGCTGGCGCTTCTTCAACTGCACTCGGAAAACCTATTTTATAATCAATATAAGAAACTAAAGTAAGTCCATATCAATATTTCTTTCTTTTCTTGCAGACACGTGAGACACAAACAGATTTCTCTGACATTTGTTGTGCCTTGTTATTTATGAGTCCTCACTAAGAGGATTGATGATGTGTGTGGCAATCTGAACACATGGCCACTCGGAAGTTGAAGACAGTTTTATAACATATTTGAAATGAGTTTCATCTCTTCCGTTCTTTTAAATTTCCATTTTATTTTAATATATATACCAAATGGCAAAATATAGCTGGCTGATATACTGGCGGGGCCAATATTAGCTAAGAGTCATATTTCTGGTCAAGTCGTGACCTTTAACTACTCACCTGTATTTGTTATAAACCAACTGTCTAGGGAAATTCGCATCTTTACATGATAAATGCTTGCCTATATCCCCCAGTGCTGTTTGGTGTGATGAATTTACATATGTGACACAAAAAAAAAACAAAAAAACAAATGAGCTGTGGGCCCTAAAATCAAAACAACAAGCTAAAAGATGCTAAAAGAGTTGTCCTAAGGTTTCTTAGATGTGACAAATATGTTTAGCAGTTAAAGTAGCATTTTTGTGAGGCCGTTACAGGATTTGTATAAAAAGAAAACAGTTAGAGCAACAAAGTGAACACAAAGCCTGAGCCTTCAAACTAAAGAACACGTCACCGTACCTGTTGAGGTTTCTAAATCACTGCCCAGGTCTTCATTCGTGTTGGCCAGCGGTGCGACCGGCTCCTCGTCTCTGTCCTCACCGTCAGAGTGAGGCGGGGTGTCCAGGTCCTCACCGTTACCCCCACAAGCAAGATCTGACTCTGCATGCGGCGCACAGAGATGACAGGAATGAGTCTGCGTGGCAGTTTAGGCCTCATGTGGCTGAGCAAGTGAGCCATGCAAAGCCTGGAGTCATATGTGTGCTAGTGCGCTAACGTGTGTTCATCTGTGATTGTGCACCTGTCTCCGTCTCCCCGGGGTTCCTCCTGACGAGGTCGTCTCTCTTCTGCCGTACAGCTGCCTTCTTCTCCACCGCTACACAAACACAAACATTCCCTCAGACTGCATAGGCAAATAAGAGCATGTGGGACTATTTGCATATTACGGCTTCCATATTTCAGCGTTTAACGCCACTCGTGGAAGCACGCGCCGTCACACTCACCTGCTGTGGGCTTTAGCTTCTCATTTTTCTTTTTCCTCCACTTCCAGGGCTTGAAGATGCGTCCCAGACTGGCCAGCTTGCTGTTGCGGCGGACGGGAGGCGTACGGACCCCTGAGACCAGGCAACCTGAATGCAGAGCCCTCTGCTGGTCCATCACATCTGCAACACAGAACACAGCTGCCTTTAAGATGGGCTAAAAAAAAAGAAAAAAAGAAGTTAAAAGAAATCCACCCAGGCATTCACGACATCCGTCACGAACACGGTGAGGACTGGAGGAATCGTACCGATAACCTGTCAGCATCTGAGAGCAGTAAATGTGGGTCACTGGCTGCAAACACCTTATTGACTCCAGCCTCATTTCTGAGGACAAGCGGCGCTGAGGGGAGAGGACAGAGAATCGCATTGTTGCCGTGTGACTCACATGGTTGATGGCAGCCAGACCTCGCCGGCCCCAAAACACGCACACAATGGAAGGCTTTTAAAAGACGTCTTGAAACACACGCGGGGAATAAATAAAATCAGCTTCAGCTCAAATGCCTTTCCTTAGGTCATCAGAGCAGACATCTGCAGCCTGGCTCCACACTGATGTTACACCATTTCAGCCTGCACACTTCTCTCGCTAAAGTAAACAGCAGCATGCGAAACATCCTGCATTAGTGGCGGAGTCGTACAAATCCAGCATGCAGCTACTGACTTTAGTCTTTGGAACATCCTGCCCGCCTTCGAGCCCCCACTGTTTATTTTTGTTGTCCTTTTTAGGCCAGCATTTGTTATTATTTTTGGATACTGATGGGCGTGTGTTGCAAAGCCTGCTTTTGGAAAGTTTTTACAATTCGTGTTCTGTTTGTGGTGAAATAATTAGTCTATTAATGCAAGACTGCAAGGAAACACTCAGCATATCACTTCCTTTTTTTTCCCCCTCAATAAACCAGAAAACAGTTTAGATGCTGACCAAGATTTCCCAGCGCTCACTGTTCAATGCAATGCCATATTATCACCACATTTCACTCACGATTTGGCAATAAGCTGAGAATTGCACTAACATCACCTTCAGCTGCAGGTGAGCTCCCCAAAGTTCAGCTTTGTCATTTTCCTTTAATCCGGTATGATAAAGTTATCAGTCTGTGAAGATGGTCAAGTTGGCAATTTGGTACTCTCTCAAGAAAAGTGCAACCAGTCATTTAAATTATTGTCCATATTTGCATTTATTTATTATCATTCACTGCCCACTGTTTTTTGTTCTGTTGTCACTGCTTGAGTAACGCTGAGCTCATGGAGGCCAATCCATGACTGATAGTGCTGAAACTGTGTGGTTGCAGGACCAGATGCATCTCACTGGCCCCGTGTCAGATCTGCAGTACATAGTTTTTAGGCTGTCACGGTTCCTGTGTTATCTCTGGGTAATCTACAGACATGGAAACAAATGATATGTTAAGTGCCTTAAGGTAAAAAGAAAATCTTTGAAAGAGTTTCAGAAAGCCTGGAGAAAAATGACTTTGACACAGCACTCTAACTCCTGGACAGACTTGTGTTTGTGAGGAATCCTTATGAGCTCATGTGTTGTTCTGTTTCCTGCGGTTTCTAGATGTGGATTAACACCACTCACAGTTAATCATGAATATCACAGAGTTATTATATTATAATACCCTTTAAAAAATAACCTAATTAACACCATCGCTGCATGATGACTAATCACCTGTATTAGTGGCTTCTAGTCGTCACTGAATGTTCACTAAGGGCAAGCAGGGCAAGCAAATCTTCACATCTGCAAAGCTTAAAAATATTTCACTGCTTCAGAACAACAACGATCTAAACAGCTGCAGATCCACATTTTGCAGAGAGACTAATTTTGCACTGAAGCTTTGATCTCTCACCACAGACAAATTCAATCAATGGCTCTTCCTCTTAGCAGGTACTCGGACTCCTTCGAGTGCTCTTAAGTCTGCACGCTAAGCTGCATACCAGGGATCACATTGACAGGCAGAGAAGCAAAGAGGCTGACCGCGCTGACTTCAGTTATGATGCACCGAGTGGCAGAGAGAGAGACAGAGAGACAGAGAGAGGTTCCTTGGAGAAAGGACAGAAATAGGCACTCCTACACAGTCTGGCTCCGACAACAAGCTGACACCTCGGGGAGCTTACAGCTGAGCCGTGGGCTGCGCAGGGACGGATCTATGAACACTTCCATTTTCTGTCAAAGGCGACTAAATCCACAACATCTGCTCACGTATCCCTCCAGTAAAGAATTACATATACACTTGAATTATACAGTAAGAGGAAGACATTGAATGTACCACAATTTATAGAGAGAAATTCCACAGGTAGGTGTGTGTGTGTGTGTGTGTGTGTGTGTCTGGAAGCAAGGCAAGCAAATGTGAAACACAAAAAAAGGTCAAAAATGAGCTGACATTTGAAGCTAAGGATGTGCAGAAATATCGACTGAATATCAGCAGCTGGTCCCAGTGACATCAGCATGAGCAAACACAGTGACATTTTTAATACACACACCCGTATCCGATACTTATCTGCAGTTTTGTGCTAGCTGGGTGTTAAAAACAGTGTGGCCACTTTGTTTACCAGCAAGTCTTAGTTTCCCTGGAACAAAGAGGAAAATAAACACTAAAAAATGTATCTATCAAACAAGTGCATACCCATCAGAAACATATCTTCCACATCCAATGAAACAATGTTGCTAACAGAGATTCCATCTCCAAGTATGATTTTTATCAACACAGATTTGCTCCATCCTCATTTCTTTCAAATTAAAGTGGTCAGTAAAGTGTTCTCCAGGCTTTCAGGAGGTTTTCAAAGTTCTTCTTTAGAAATTCGCTGCTTCTTTCATTTATTCTCAGTCCACTGCTTGCTACTTAACACTGACCCGTGAATCGTTCAAGTAGAAAAAAGGCACTAAACTCAAGGGATGAAACCGAGGGTGTGCCAAATTACACAAGAACTGAAAGTTAGTGGCGACAGGTCTTATGAAGTCGTGAATCCAAATTTGAAAATTGTAGTTAAATCAATAAAGACAACGGAGGAAGTCAGGAGAGGGATACAACTATGAGCGCCTACTCATAAAAACATGGTGGATCCTTCGTTTTTTTTAGCATGATAATGATCCCAAACACACTGCCAGTCCAGTAAAAGCATACCTGGATAGAAACACACACAGTGGATCACTATCAGTCATGGATTAGTCTCCCCAGAGCACAAACCTCAGCATTACAGAAGCAGTGTGAGATCGTCCCGTGTCCGAGGAAGAGCGCTGAATATCCTTCTAGAAGCATGGAGAGCTATTCCTGAAGACAGCGTGAAGAAACGATAAGAAAGACGCCCAAGAGACTACCGTGTTGAGGAATACAGGTGCTCATGCTAAAGATTGACTTTCAAGCTTGTTAGAACTGAATAAACTCTTTCTTTGGTCTTATTTTCTGCATCTGCATTTATATTTGCATATTTCAATAAATCAATGCACCTATGTCCAATGTCCTAGCAAAATATGAGCAAATGAGGGCTGGCTCATGACTTTTGCACATTACTGTGCATCTAATCATTTAATTCTGGTGGAGTGGACAACTACGCTAACAATTCAATTAAAACACTGACATCTTGTGGTGAAAGTTTTAACTGTAGTTTGCAGGTTTTTACAAAAAGTACCTTTAATACAGATCGCTCTTTTTTTCTTTTTTAAA
>VURO01007517.1:4063-37405 GCA_015108175.1 Pelvicachromis taeniatus
TGTTATCTTAATCCAGCTTAACCCAACATTATTGCCGGTTGTTACAAACTTAATGAAAGCCGTGTAGACAGCTGTTATGTTGGCAAGTAGGTTTTACAGTATGTGTGTTGTTTGCTGTGGTCACCTAAACACCCGCTGTGTGCCGCTCTTCTGTTAGTGATAATTCTAACAGTCGTTTTTAATTTTGTCAGCTTTGTTCCTGTTAGGTCCACACAGAATTCAAAGTTTAATGTAACTCTTAATGAATACAGTCTACAGGCTTTGCTGCGACTCCCTGTTTTCACCTCATTAACTGAGTTGTCATCTCTGACCTGCTGTACATTTTTATGCATTTCAGATCCCGCTGCGCTCAGATTATGGCTACAAAGTCAGCCTGTTTTCTCATCTCCACCAGTACAGTCGCAAAGCTCCTCTAACACAGCAACTCAGGTGAACTTTCTTTAAATTGTATGTTACAGTGTGTTGTTTATGTCACGTTATAAGGTGTAACCTCTTAAGATTTCCTTAAATCTCATTAGTGGACCCTTTTGTGGTTTGCAGCATTCCTTCCACAGTAATTCATCCCGCTATTGTCAGGCTGGGTTTGCAGTATTCACATGGCATTATTGCAGGATCCAATGCTCGCTCTGTCGCCCTGCTGCATGCTTTCAAACAGGTACAGTCCTGACATATAACATTCATTTTTCACACCCTCCTGTCCCCTCTCTCATTGGGGAGGCTGAGGCTGAAATCCTGACTGTTTGACTGCAGTCAGTTACAAAGAAGTTGACCAGTATTGGAAAGTTTCCAAGTTTTTACTTATCAGGACATAGTGAAAATGAATTTGGTCATTAAAATCAGGAACAATCTCAAATGAACAACAGAACATGACATATTACAGGGTCATTATTTAATGAAGTCAAAATGCAGAAGCACTGTGTGAAAAACTAAGTGTACCCTGACTGCATCCATTGAAAATACAAGAGCAAGTAGCAGCCAGGTGCTGGTAATCAGATACACCTTATTAAGTGATCATCAGTAGGTGTGAGTGGCTTTTTAAAAGTGGAAGGTTTGACAGTTTGTTGTTTTGAGGCATTCTGGCGTGTGTTAACACAGTGCCAAGGAGGAAAGAAATCAGCAATGATCTCAAAGAAGCAACTGTCAATCTGGGAAAGATTATGAGGCTAGAAGTCTGTCATTACACAGTGAGAAAGCTTATTCACAAGATTCCTGCCAACCTTCCCATGAATGGACATCCCAGCAAATTCACATCAAGTTCAGAGCACGCAATGCTCAGAGAAGCTGCAAAAGAAAAAATCAAGAACCCTATCTCAGACTATACAGGCCTCAGTGAATTCATCACAGTAGTTAGAAAAACACTGAACAAGTATGGTTTGTTTGGCAGTGTTGTCATGGGGAAAGCTTATTCTTTCTAAAAAGAATAAGGTGGTATAGCTTAGCTTTTCAAAGTTGCATCTGGGCTTGTTTTACAGCCACAGGACCCGGGCACTTTGTCGTCACTGAGTTTACTATGAACTCTTATGTATATAAGTATTGCACAGTCAATATGAGGGCATCTGTGTGACAGCTAAAAGTTTGGCCTTAATTGAGTCATGCAGCAGGACAACGATCCTAAGCACAGCAGCAAATCTACAACGGAATGACTGGAAAAGAAAAATGTTGTAATGGCCCAGTCAAAGTCCAGTGTTTCGTTTTTCCCTTTAGGTAATAAGAGACTACACTACACCTCTAAATGAGGAGCTATCAAGAGACTTGGTCAACAAACTAAAACCTTATATCAGGTAAAGGGAAAAATGTCCTAAATTTTAGTCATTCATCACCGTTTCCTGCACTACTGATACATTTTTGGTTTAACACATGAAATCATTCCTTTTGCTGTGTTTTTATTTCAGTTTTCTGAATCAGTGTCGCCCTCTGTCAGCCAGCATGGGTAATGCAATCAAATACATCAAGAAGGAGATCTCTAATATTCCTAGTCACTGTAAAGAAGAGGAGGTTAGTGTCACTCATGTATTTGTAATCACATAATCTGTTTAAGTAATGAGACTTTTAACACACTGTCTGGTTCATTTTAAGTTTCCGATACTTAAGAACTCATGCACTTCCTTTTGTTTTTAGGCAAAGCGCAAACTGCTCAGCTGTATTGAGTCCTACATTAATGAGAAGATTATTCTTGCTGGTGTAGCTATTGCCAAGTGCGCCATAGAAAAACAAAAGATCAGTGATGGAGATGTTATCCTAGTTTATGGATGGTAAGTCTCTAAAAGCTGCGTGCATGTATTTGGTTTCAGCTGTTAAATCTGTTCTTTATTAGTGAGAATTGCTTAATTATTTATTCTTTACACTTTCTCTTCCCTGTTTTGGTTCAATGCAACTGTCCTTCCTCATTTTTGTTCTGACATTAAATGTTCCTCTCTCTTCCCCGACAGCTCGTCACTGGTCAACCACATCCTTTGCGAGGCCTTTGAGAAAAGCAGAAAATTCCGTGTTATCGTTGTGGACAGCAGGCCTCGGCTAGAGGGCAAGGAGGCCCTGAGGCGCCTGGTCCAGAAAGGCATCAGCTGCACCTACGTTCTTATCTCTGCTGTCTCTTACATCCTTCCAGAGGTAATCATGGCGCTGAGCAAGGTGTAGAGATAGATATATAGATAGATATAGCAAACCCAAAAGATTCAGTTCAGAGCACACTGAGTTTCTTTATTCTCTTCTAGGTGTCAAAGGTTTTTCTTGGTGCCCATGCTCTGCTGGCTAATGGTTACGTCATGTCTCGAGTGGGGACATCACAAATAGCTTTGGTGGCCAAAGCTTTTAATGTGCCTGTGCTAGTGTGTTGCGAGACCTACAAGTTCTGTGACAGGGTGCAGACAGATTCCTTCGTGTCTAACGAACTCGGTATGGAAAGTGTTCAGTTGCTACATAAATGTCTGTGAGCCTTTCAGCTCAATTTGGCCTTTGGCTCAGCTTTATTTCCATACACAGAACTTTCACAACACCAGTTTATCCTCATCTTTGCTTTCCAGATGACCCGGACGACCTCATTGTAACCCGTAAAGGAACGACTGAGCTGGAGGGGTGGCAGAACGAATCCTCTCTCGGCCTTCTTAACCTGGTCTACGACGTGACACCACCTGATTTTGTAGATCTAGTCATCACAGAGCTCGGGATGATCCCGTGCACCTCTGTCCCTGTGGTGCTGCGAGTCAAAAACGTGGACCAGTGAATAACTCAGTTTGTGTGCACAAGAGCACACACAACATATTGTGCTTTTAGCATGCAATAAATATATATCTAAAGTGACATATGCTTTTTAAATTGAGTCCATGTGTGTTTTTATGGTAGTTTTGGATAAATGGAAATATATTTCCTGGCCTAATGCGACAAGAACGTGCTGGGTTTTTCTTTTTTAAAAGCAGTGCTACATGTTATAAGACTCACTGTTAATTGCCAATACAATTCCACCGAGCGTCACAACACTGGTTATTAACCATGGCATGCAATTTGAAACAAGGCAGAAAATGTTTCCTAATTACAGTTGAAGAATCAGATAAATGTTATGGCTCCCATAAATGTAGGTTTAATGACACCAGCAGCTGAACACAAAAGAAAAGTAAGACATAAACCAGGTACTACAGTTTTTGGTAAGGCAGCTCCAAGTTTATGTTCTTACTGTTCACATATCGACACAAAGTTCAGTTAAAACCAGGAGAAATATTCTGCATGCTGTAGATGCACTCTCTTTACAAGTATTATTTATTAGTTACAATATTTAGTCAGTGCATTAACATTCAGACAGCAACTTATTTAGCCAGAAGCAATGTATTGAACATAGAGCAACTAGAACTGCCGTTCAACACTGAATTTTCCAATAGGAGAACTTTATATTTCAACAGCTAGAAAATCAGTTGATGTACAATTAAATCCTGTATATGCATAATGTAAACATGATACTCGAAGCATAGAAATGGATATCATGTATTCAAATCTTTAGTAGAACCCTGAATCTCACTGGAGAAAAGTATCATCGGAGGTTTCCCATAAATGTCAGGACATTTAGCACATGTCACCTATAAACAAAATGCAGCTGTAACAGACAATTTTGCGTTTTGTCTGAAATTGAAATAATGTTACAACATTCTGAAGATGTAAATAAAAATATCACAAATGCAACTCCAAAAAGAGGTTTGTTGCAAAAGGAAGGATTTTGAAAATAATTTATTTGACTATTAGAAATATTTTTTTAAAAGTTTAAAAATGTCAAAAGTCAAATAAGCTCGCACTCTTAATTATTAATGTTAAAATTGATATCAAAACAAACACTGTCAGTAAAGAGGAAATTCAGCATGCCTGCACAGACAGGCTTCAGGACTGAAGTCAGTATTTGTGTAAGTGCACATAATTTCTGAAGACTTTTGTAAAACACGGCATTTTCCCTTCTATCACATGGTGTCAGTCAAATACATTTACAATATAATTAATGTGCTAATAGTGGTCATTCTTGACAAAAAAAAATATATGTATATTTGAAAGGCGGAGCAAATCTTTTCTTTAAAATTGCACTGAAACAACTTCGAGGTCAAACGTGTAAATTTCCCTGAAACAAAAAATATTACCAACCTCAAAAACATGTAAAATGAATAGAAACACAATAGTAGCCCTGTAAAAGTCCTTTCAGATTTTGTCAGTATTTTTCCCCAATCAGTATCTTTCCGTTAAGAACAGTCAGTTCCAGATTAAAACCAGCTGACTGCGGTTCAGCCTTAGAGTGACTTGGCCTTACGTCTCTGGGTGGCCCACAGAAGAACCGAGATCACAACCGCAGAAGCTGCAAGAGGTCCAAAGACTTGCAGAGCTGGGAACTCCCCCTATGGACAGTTTTAACAGATGCATAACTTGAAATAATCAAAAAGCTTAGCATCAACAGGTGATTCGGATAAAGCTGCTCGCAGAACCAACCTCTCGAAGACACTTGTATCCACGGAAGTTTTCAGCGCAGCTGCACTCAAAGAAGCCCGGGCCAAAGGGGGCGCAGAGGGAGTTCTCTGGACAGTTCATTGCTGTGGTATGATAAGATATCACGTGTAACATATATAACTGTAGTTTTAGATCGTATGTGTCACAGCAAAAGTTAGGAACTTACACAGCTGTCCAGTCTCGTTGCACATATTCCTTTGGCCTTCACAATAACGATTTCCCTCTTTGATTTCCACCTTTTCCCAAGATGTGTTGCTACCCGGACAATCTATGTTTTGCGGTAAAATCCTACAGAAAAATAAAGTTAGAAAAAAATAAAACTCAATCTGATACTGAGGAGAATCTGTCATTATTTGGGTAGAATACTTACATGTACTTTAACTTATTAAATCCTTGAAATGCTGTATCATTGATGCTGACAATGGGATTGAACGAGAGGTCTCTGTAATATAAACATTTATATTATGCATTTAAAAGAGCACCACATGGATAAAAACACTAGCACTATCATTCATCCAGTCACACTGCACTTCCATCTATGCCTAAACACTTAGTCTGACATTGATATATCTTGCCCAAGGATACCTCAATATGTGGACCATTTGGAAGAGAATTGGCTCTACCACAGTCACGGTTGCCCTGCGTGGTGCTTATTTGCTTCAGCTATATTTATTTTTTTGTGAGGTTAAATCATTTTAGTGCTTGCCAGAAGGGGAGATAAAAGTTGTTATACATGGCCAGAAATAGAAACTTTCCTCAACTCCTGCTGCTCAAGAATGCTTTGATCAACATCAAGATCATTCTGAGGAATCGCCTGCACATGTATCGTTTGTCTTCCTGAGTACACCAATACAGGCTTTTACTACAATTTTTCATATGAAATGTAAACTATGCACTAGCAATAACAGCAGTTCCTTCCTTTTGCATTAAAAATAACCCCACAATCACAGAAAAAGCATATGTAAGCAGGAGTTTCTGTTGTTTCGCGTGCAAGCGAGGATTATTTGTGCAAAAAAAAGATGTGAAACTGTATTTACTGTTCTTACATTATGAAAGCTGTTGATGCTCCCTGAAGATCCTGCATGCAAGTTAGTGAACAGTTGGACAGATCCAACCTGACAAACACAAAACACAAACAAAGTTCAGATAATGAAGAACTTCTTCTTTCAGCTGCTCCCTTTAGGGGTGACAACCAAATTTGATCATCTGTCTCCATCTCACCCTATGCCTAGCATCCTTCTCTATCACACCAACACTGTGCATGTGCTCCTTCACTATATCCATGCTTTTCTGTGGTCTTCCTCTTTTTATTCTGCCTGCCAGCTCCACATTCAACACCCTTTGTCCAATATATCCCACTATCCAAACCATCCCAGCATTGCCTCTCTAATTTTGTCTCCAAAAAACCCAAAGTGAGCTGTACATCTGATATTTTCATATTTAATCTTGCCCATTCTGGTCACTCCTAATGACTGCCAATTCTGCCACCTCCAGCTCAGCCTTCTTCCTGTCTGTTAGTGAGATTATGAAGACCAAACTTTTCCTACATAGTCAGCATTGGAAGTCATTATACTAGCAAGAAAAATACATTTACCTTTTAATTTTTGTAACGGCTATTCACAAAAGAGTTTAACAAAACTTGTAATGTTGTAATTTCTGTTTCCGACAGACCCTGAAAGCAGCAAATCCTACCCAATGACGTGTTCAGGGTCGTTTGTGGTGTCATTTCTCAAACAGCAACGTCCGTGTATCCGTCCAGCGGATAAGAAGCAAAGCTGACCGACCGCAGAGCTGTTTAGGATTGTCCCGCCACACAGGTTACATACCTGTGATTACACGTCATAACGGGGGGGGTATACCTGTAAACAACAATCTTCCTGGCCATTTCCTTTCTGGCACATACAGCTACATCAGAAGCTGTTGTTTTCTTTTTAGAAATACATATGCGCAAAGTGCCACTCAGTTATTTAAGTAAAGTCTACAGTTATTACATTTAGAAAGCCCAGTCTTACCTGCAGCTCAGTCAGCTGATAGCTTGCCTGGAAAAATAAATTAAGGATCAAAACAATCGCAAATTTCATCCAGCTACATAAAGCTTTCATGTTTAGCAACTCGAGTCACATGATCTTGCTGCAGCAGGACACGTGACAGGAAGCGAGTCTAGCAGTTTATGACGTTTACAGGGTTTTGTGGGATATTTAACTAACACTACCTGCTTCTGCACGCTCTCTCTTACACACGATCACAAACAATAGTATGAGAATATGCAGTTAGCATTTCTTGCTGTAGAAAAAAGGTCAAATACAAAATTGTACAACATACCTTTTTTTAAATATTCAAAACATTTGAAGTCGTTTTCACGTTTTCAGATATATATTTTTAAATATAATGTTTAACTGATGTATGTAGTAAAACTAGTGAAAAAAATTACATAGTTTTTACTGTAATGAATTTTGACTGCGCGTTAGCTGTCGGTTCGGATTGCGCCAAATAACGTGGGGACTTCAAGTAAAACTAATTCAAATAAAAAAAAACCTTTGTGTTATGTTTACAAACTATTGTGCCATACAGGAAAATTATTATTTTTTAATCTTATTTCTGAATTTGTGTTATTTTAATTGCACAAACTGCAGTACACACCCCTGTGCTGAGGATAAGATGGTTTTACCCAAAACCATTGCATTTCCCCTTGATCGGCCAATACACTGAACACAGAGTGGCTGGACGGTTAGGTTACCTCTGGGTTCTTACGCGATATTTGCCACATTTGCTCTATGCATATACCTTTTCGCTGTGTAAACTTTTTTCAGCAAAGGTAGGACGTCGGGAAAGCAGAAAACGTTTAAGTAAAACTGTCCTCTCACATATTTCGAAAGGTTTACCAAACGGGCTGTGTGGCGCTCTTGGGCTTGCAAGAGCCAACTGCACCTTTTATCCAGCAACTTCATCTGGTTACGCTAATGAACAGAATTGTCTGCACAGCTTGAAAGTGAGTTTTTGGTTAGTTTGTTTTTTAAAACCAGTAGGTGATTTTAAGGCTTTTCTTACAAGTTGCCTAAAGCGAGTTAATAGGATATTGTAATGCTAACGGTGAAGGTGTAATTACACTTGCAACATGGCTGCTACTCGAACGGCAGAGGGAAAAGTTTAACACTGACGTGGGAGAAGTTTAACGTCAGTGTGACTTGGTACGCGAGTTGTTGTCCACATAATAAAGTCGTAAGCAGTCGCCCCGTAGTCCGGCAACAGTATCCCCCCGGACTCTCAAACCAGTGGCTGAACCAAGAGAGAGAGAGAGAGACGCCTCCTCCTCTTCGTCCTCGTCGTCCTCCTCCGTAGTCACCGACGTTAGTCACTGCAGTGGACTTTGTGGGGAAACTGTGGTGTCTTCCTCTCCATCGCAGACTGTGGTGTCGTTAAAGGACTAATCGTCTGGGAGCTGCTTGTGTTTCGAGCTAAGATGCATTTTTCCATACCCGACACGGAGGTTCGTTCGGGAGAAAACGGTTCGACCTACGTGGTAAGCACGACATTGTCTTTCTTTTTTTGTTGTTTTTGTTGCACCCGCTTTAAGCACAGACTGTGTAAAGGCTTGTTTCAGCTGCCCACATGTCGAGCTAATGTCAGTGCGGCACGGGCTCCAGTGTTTACTGTGCATAAATTATTGGGAAGGCGGAACTGCTGGGTTATAAATCCGCTATAAACATTACTGTGTAATCGTACCATTTATACTTTGCATGGTTGAAAAATTTGATTTGTTGCATTAAAATTTGAGCAAGTTGGACAAAAAGGATTTTAGCATGATTCTTTGAGGCATCAGCAGAAAAGTAATGTGGCTTTTATCGTGCTCAACACAGTTTCTGCCGCTTTACCTTCATCTGGCGGAGAAAATTAGTTCTACAATGTAAACATATTGCATGATTATGCCATGTCTGAAGTTTAACACACTGTTATTTACGCTCAAAGATTTATGCACAAACTTGTATGTGTCCCAGGCTCTTTATAGCCTCAAATCAGCCACAACAAAGTCTCTTTTGTTTTAAAGGTTTGAGCCAGCACCTAAATTCTTAGTGAGATTTGAGGTTTGCTCACCATGATATTGCCATCCCCCGTGTTATTTAGAAAAACAGAATACAGCCTGCATTGCTGCAACTTCATCCCTTAACTAGCAGCTATATATATCAGTCTAAACCAATGGTGTCTTCAAAAGCATTGTGAGCTGCAGCATACTTTTTATGTTTATTTTCTTCTTTCTGTTTCCTATTGTGTTTAACGTTGTTTGAAACATGAATTACCACTGTGCTTTGCTGTGTTCTGAAGGTAGCCTTTGTGAAGGTTGATCAAGGACAGCAGTAATAAAGCACAATTTTCCTTACTATTTATGAAAAACCCACTGACTGACAGTCAGGATACATTGTACTAATGTTTGCCAGATGTAGTGTTTATTTCTCAAAGTTTGCGTCAACTCAAAAGATTTCTTCCTTGTGTGGCTTGATTACTTGGACAGAGATGATAAATATAATCTATTGGCGATCGCAAGTTGCCAGAAAACTGCTTGGCTTCAAGTTGAGATGGATAATGATTTTAAAGTCCCAAAAGGTTGATTCTGTTCATCTGGACGTAGCGTTTTCAGTGGGAAAAACGTTTCATCACTCATCCAAGTGACTTCTTCAGTCTCAGCTGACTGCAGGTTTCCCCAACCTTATAAACAGTAGATTTGCATAATGACTGAAACTGGCACCACTGAAGATGTTTTACAGATGTCATTATAAATTGTGCTTCCATTCCCGATCAATTTTCCTATTTGTTCCTAGCAGTAGGCCTTCGAGGTTAATGGCATAAGTACAACAGTTTCATTACTTTTGAACACAGAGTAGAAAAAAGGTTTGCATCTTACTCAGATGTGCAAGAATTCCACTGCCACAAGTTGGACGTCATTGTTTAGCAATGTGCGACTGTCAGAGAAACATGCCAGCATTGATGAATGGAACTGGAAAGCTCAGCGCTCTGATGGATCAGATCATTTGGAACCTGTTCTCAGTTCCCAAGTTTGCTTCTTCTCATCTCCGGATGTCGTGCAACAATTAGATTGTTTTTAAGGATATATATGTATAATATAAAAACACAAACATTGCACCATTTGATTTTAATGTGACATTGCTCTGGCTCCTCTCAGTGTCATACACCTGTGAATGAGTATTTTCCATCTTGACTGTGTACTTGGAAGAAAGGAACATTCTTGGAATAGGTATAATAATGTTTGAATAAGTACAGAGTTAGGAAATAAACATAAAAAGCTTTGCAAGAGAAGTAGTGGACATGTCGAATAATTCCGATTTATTTCAATCTTTACAATGTTTTCCACACATTCCTCCCTGATGTTGTTCTGGTGCCATCTTTGACATATCTCTACCTGGCTGAGCACATTTTTAGTCCAGTGGGAAAAGCAAAGGCCTTTCACCTCTCAGCTGGCAGTCCTGTGACTGTCACTGTGACCAGCTGAAAGGAAGGGACTTTGCTTGATTGTAACACTGAGAGATGGGTTGTGTACCTTGGAACCAGTAAGCCGAAAAATTTGCTGTGTTTGCAAGTGGCTTTCTTAGAAATTAAAAAGACCTCTTTTTTTATGGCAGTGCTCCTGGGTTGTTGTTTTTTTCCTCTCTATTACGCTTTGTCGCAACCTAATTTTATGAGTGTTTGTGGATATGTGAAAGAGACATTTTGGTGCTACATTAACTAATGGTAACTCATTCACTCAGGATGAGGAACAGGTTCAGACTTATCTAGGTAGTTCATTTGTGCCTGTATTACTTTTTCAGGGGGGTTCAAACCATGAAAGTTGTACTCAACAGTGTAACTGTGTCAGTTGGCTCCATGTACTGAGCCATATGTATAAACTTAGAAACACAGAGAGGTTCCCTAAAATGTGCTAACAGTACCAGGTATCTTGGAAATTGACTCAGAGATACTGGTTCACAAGTTTAGATCACACATGGTTTTAGGGGTTAAAGTGGACAGTGATTAAAAAAAGTATAAACACAGACATGTTTGTTTCTAATAGATGGCGTCTCAGATTAAATCTGATCTTTCTCAGGTTTGAACATTCAGTGTTTTGACTCTGGCTACAGTAATGACATCAGACAGCATCTCACTCTAGTAAGAAACTTTATCGTGACACACATTTTAGATTAGCAGCTGGATTATGAAATCAAAAGCTTTTAAACATGATGAGGAACTGGTATCAAAATGTAACACTATTTAATACATTTATAAGAGTTTTTGGTGCAGAAACAAAGATGAGTGTGGGAATATGTACGAAAACACATGCAGCCTCTTGAACTGTCCCCAAGTTGAACTGCTTGTAGTCCCCCCCCCCAAAAAGTATTTTTTTTCTTTTCTTTTTTTCTATTTTTGCATTTTAGAGCCAAGACATTCTGCATACTCATTCTTCCTTCCTGTCAGGATCCTGCCTACGCAGACATTTTTTAAAAAATTTTTTTGTCCAAGCCTTCCTCTTTTGCAAGAACAACTTTTGGCGTGAAATTCTTGTTTTTCCCTTTGATTGTTTGTGCAGTTCAGTAAAAGCATGTACATGTGCAGTCAGAAGACTGTAAAACTCCTTTTGTTTGGACAGATGACCCGCCATGTTGACTGCAAGAATTAATTGTCACAGAAGGGGAAGAGGATTAAAGCACTGTAGCAGTTTATGCCTCGATATCCAAATTTGAAGAAGTCTCCTCAGTGAGCTTGTTGTTCCCTTATCACTGTACACGCCCTGTCAGGAGCCGATGGAGGTTTTTTTTTTTTAGCATATGAAGGAGGAAATAATAATTCTCAAACTATAAATAGTGTGTAAATAACATAATATTAATAGGATTATTCCATGTAGGTCGTTCTGTGACGGAAGCATTTGTCTTGTTTGTTTGTTTGTTTGTTTGTTTTTTGTTTAAAAGAGCATTACATTTTTATATATATTTGATTCACTATCATACTTAATGACATGAAAAATGTCTTTCTTGCTTTCTGTGGCTGGCTCTCAACATGAAGGCAAGCAGATTTTTGGTCTGCTAGCTCCAAGTGGTTGTTTTGCGGAGGAGTTTTCAGTGACAGTTCCTGTCAAAACAAGCAAAGTGTCTCCAGAGAAGGAGTTAAAGATTCCCCATGAAATACTTTCTCTCCATATTAAATGTCTGGATGAGGCAAGCGAAGCGGTTTGGATTGAAAACTGTGCAGCAGGTTCTGTTTTCCTCCTTGGAAGCCGGTGGAGTATGATTGAATCCAGTTCACACTTCATTTGTTTGCTCTGCCTAAGAAAACAAAACCAGAGGAAGCACACTGCAGTGGGGTGATCAGATGAAATCAGTAGTGAAACTTGATGCGAAAGATACAAGATGGTAAATGCTGGTTCTTCCAACATCGTTCAGCAGTTGTGGTTTTACGTCCGCCATGCAAACACAATGCATCTGAAGTCACCCGAAGCACTGTCGGGTGTGTATTTAAAGAAACAAATTCAGCATTTAAAAATAACTTTTTCTATGTGTTTCTTTGTATGTGTTGCATATTTGATATTTTGTGTGATTCTGTCGGTGCAATTTCAATTTCTTTATGCTCTTTTACATAGTCTTTGTCCTTATGTCTGCCCCCGCAGGCCTACAACATCCATGTCAATGGTGTGCTGCACTGTCGGGTACGCTATAGCCAACTTCTTGGCCTCCACGAACAGGTAAGATTTCAGCCATCTTAATATACCAACCGCACAGTCAGTGTGCTTCAAAGCACATTTTTATGTGTGGTGCTCTGCCTGTTGTGTAAATGCCATCACATCCACCCATGGTGACCTTTTACTAGTGTTTGTGTCATACGGTCAAAACGCCAGCCTCCCGTCACTTTAAATCATGACTACGATGCCTTGAAGTCTTTGGCTTCTGTTTTTCCAAGAGTTCCAGCTATTGGCTGTGAATAGACAGTATTATGGGGGAGGTGGGTGGGGGCGTGTGACATGGAAAGAATGTTCTTGGCCTTTCTTACACTTTACCTGCTGGGAAAAGGAATTTAATCTGAAAAAGAAATGTGGTGGGAAAGTGCTGAGTTGTCTGTTCTTGAGAGTTGTTTGGTCTCTGCCTCAGCTATGCTTTACACACAGCCAGACCAATATTTCAGAGCTGTTAATAGGCAATTAGTGTATTCAGCATCTGCTTGTTTTCTGACGTGCCTGTGTTTAGAAATTAACGTACTCGTGAAAGTGTTTCACATGTATTTTTCTCTCTTGTAAAGAGATGTTTTTACATGCTTTGTGCACTGAAATGTATACAACAGTATAAAGCACGGCCCTAGAGGAGTGTCCTGTTTGCTTATACACATTAAGAACTAAGCGAGCTAGGGCCAAACTTTACAATCTCCATCCTCAACTCTATGTTACCATCCTGACAGTTGCTGTTGCCTAGCAACAGGGAGTGGGAAAGACAAACTCAAATCTTTAAGCATCAACCCCAAAGGGCTTTCTGTGGCGTACTGATGACCCCAAAACACTCCACGCTTGATTGTGGTGCACACACTCGTCTCAGTTATTGCTCAGAAAATGTGATTTATTTATTTATTTTTTGCTTCTCATGTGTTCTCTCCTGTAAGGATTTACAACATGGCAGAAGCTTTGCTAGATTCAAATCCTGTTTAGAGCAAACAGTAAAAAACACGACAAGCTCTGCCAAAAATGCTTCGCATGAGCTCACATGGACTTCAGATGTGACAGACTCTCATGAATCTGTAACCTGTGCTCGGTGTGTGTGGCTGTGCGAGCGTATTTGTATGTGTAACCAGTTGCTGCCTCTGGCATACTGAAAATACCACAGGGAAATATGTAGAGGTGAAAGTCGCCCCTTTTCCTCTAGCACTCGCTGTGGTCTGCCTTCATCATAGCATACCTGCAGCAATATGCAGGTTAAAAATTAAACCACATAAAAGTGTTTTTAGCTCAGACACCAAATGCTGTAAGGCTTCTACGGTTCAAGCTCCCAGTGCTCAGATGATAGAAAATGGAAAGAAATGAGTCAAGAAGCTGGAAGACAAAGTAAACTTGGAATGACTAGACATTCAGGGTTCCAGATGTGTCCGTGTGTGTCTGTGTGTGTTATGCACGGAAACTCCAGCAGCTAGTCGTTGAAACAGTGCTTAAAATAAACCTGTGATTCATCTCAAACAGCCTCAATGTACCTCTTAGAAAAATTAATCCACAGCTCTTTAATTCAGAAGACTGCTGTTCTGTAGCGAAGTTATAATTTTTAATAGTTTAAACATATATCTCTTTTTTTAAGACTTTGTTAAAATAAGAACGTAGCTAGCAGACTGCTTGAACAAACTCTGTTTTCTGTTAAAACCAGAGAAATACTGTTTTTTTTTTTTCCCCAAGACTGCCGACTCTTCGTTCCCTCCGAGCTTCATAACTTGTGGTTTGCATCAACAGATAAAGAAAGAATATGGAAGCAATGTGGTGCCTGCCTTCCCCCCAAAGAAGATCTTCACACTGACCCCTGCTGAGGTCGAACAGAGACGAGAACAGCTGGAGAAATACATGCAAGCTAGTAAGTTATTCATGCAGAATGGACTTTTTGCAGATGGCTTGTATTGCATTTCACTTCATTCAGATGCAGAGTGGTTGTTTAAATTAGATAGTGTTTTTTAGATTGCTCACATTCCCCTCTTTTGTAGTGTGTGTATAACTAGTTTTTGTTTTTAAAATAGATTACTTGCGGGACAAACACGGTTTACTTGAGAGCTTTCCCCACAACAATTACAAGAACAAGTTTGCTTGGTGTCTGCAGGGAGTCCAAACATACACTGTTCTCTTCATGCCACATAAGTGTGAAAGAACTGTTGATCTGGGCATAGAGCGAGCACGGACACTGATACAAAGCCTCAGTTGGGAGTGAAATGGTGACTCAGAATCTCAAATCTGAAAGTGTTAGGAATTTAATTACTTTATTTATGGATTTGAATTTTTTAGTGAAGAGGAGATTTTTTTTGTGTATGTTTGTTTGGTTGTATTTTTTGGGGGGGGACTATACCCGGCTTTTGTACCGTGAAGAATAATTAAAATCATTGGCATGGTTAAACCAAGAGGAACATGTATACCTCGTGACAGTTTTAAAAGCATATTTAGCGCCAGGTCAGTAAACCCATTTGGAGTATTTCAATTCGGGAGGTTTTCGGCATATTACACGTTGTGTAAACCGGTCAAAGGTGAACTATCTGTGTACACACATAAATAAGTGCTACTGGCAGCAACACGGAAGGTTTGTTTTAATCCTTTCAAGCACTGGCAGTTACAGCAGAACAAGGAATCGTTGTTTGAGTGCATATTTGCTCATAGTCTGGGAGCATACGCATGCAGGGTGTTCTTGGCTACAAGTTCCCTTGGTTACATCATGGCTTTTTACATAGTTATGGAAAATAAACTGACACAAATCCAATTTTCACTGATGCAGATGGCTCCAAACTTTCCATTTTTGTCAAGTAGAGTTTGTAAAGTTAGTGTACAGGATGACGCACACATGCGCACACTTAGTCATAATGTATGTAATGTTAAATGCCAAAGCAAAAGACAGTTGTTCGTCCGGCCTTTTATTTACTAAGTATGGGATTAACAGTGTGTTCAGGTCATTGATCCTCTGCCAGAGGTCAGCCCTTTTTTGTGTTCTAAGGTAAATTGTCTTTGACTTGGAAGGTGTGACCCATTTCGCAATAGCAAGCTGAAAATGCATTATAAGCAGAAAACTAAGAAATGGGAAGTAGCTCCAGCTAAAAACAATAATGTTTATGTAAGAACCCCCAAACTTGCATACCAACACCAGTTTGACATTCATGTAGTTGTGTTACCTTCACTTATTGCTTTCCTGGCCTTTGTTTTGTTTTTTCAGTCCGTCAGGATCCCTTACTTGGAGCCAGCGAGTTGTTCAACAGTTTCTTAAGGAAAGCGCAGCAGGTTGGTGGTTATTTTTTATCTATCCTGATTAAGCTGTTGTTGGTCAACCAAAATGCTGACGCAGTGATTTCCGCTTGACTAGTAATTACTTTGACATTGCGGTGAAATGAGGTAGTGCTGTTCTTGCTGTTTGTCAATCGCAGCAGCACACATACGCTTTCTTGGATTGTGTCATCTGTACTTGTAAGCTTCTGGTAAGATGTGTCAGATCAAGGCAATGTGAGAAATGATAACATGAATCATCTTACAAGTCTTTTGTTAAACATAGCAACATAGTTACTGTGTGTCTGTGTGTGTGTGGAGAGACATCCAGCTCAAAACAAGCTGTCTCCATACAGGAAACAGGTTAGCAGATTCAGCTGATTCTAAGTCATTTCAAATGGATGGCGTATTCATAACTTATTCATACCAGGTTGCATCATTTAGTCTGTGACTTGCATTACCTGAGGCTGTAAATTCATTCAGATTCATCCATCTGCAGCCACATCGCACCCATTCTCCTTTTTTAATTTTCTTTCCGCCCTCTTCTCCTCTCAGATTAGCACATTAGAGTCAGTGTTTATGTCACTTTTCTCACGTACTGTGAGGAAGGCAGGTCTGGAATAGGAGATGACTTTTCATCTGTGTAGGCTTTTCATCTGCGCCTTCAGTGCTCTCAGAGACCCCCTGCTGTGGGAAAAGGGAAGATGATAGACGATTTAGCGATGAGAGACCGCCTTGGGACAGAAGAAGCTGGAGTCATCCAGTTCAAGTTTGCACCCTTAATATAAACGATGAGATTATTTATTGTGTCTTGTCATAAGTTTTTTTCTTTCTTTTTTTTCACACTTGGTTTATGTGGCATTAGAGGTCTCTTCTTACCTCATGATATTCCTTTTATCTTTTTAAGTATGCATTTATGTTTTATGGGGCTTTTTAAAAAATTATTTTTATGTGTAGTCAAGTTGTGGCCCAATGAATTTGCCTAAAACAAAAGACTGTATGTAGCACCAAGAAACATTTCCCTGCTTTTGAAATCACTGCAAAAACTCCAAATCTAAGTATGAAGTATATTTGTCTTATTTCTAGTCAAAATAATCTCATCACACTTAAAATCAGACACAATCAGCTACAGAGTAACATTTCAGTGAGATATAGGAACTTGTTTTTAGACGGTGCAACTTGAATCTGGAGAATTTTCACTTATTCCATTGGCAGATTTTTTTTAACTTAATACAAGATTTTTTTGCGTGAAACAAGTGAAAAAATTCCGAGATCTTTATGGGTTTTTTCCTTTTGACTGTCGCTTGGACAAAACAAGGCAACACTTTAGTAAAGTTGTGGTAAATATTTCAATATTTTCAGTTACGAAGAAAATGAGTGTGATCGGTATTGTCCAGTCCCCCAAAAAGTTAGTGAATAATTAAAAATGATTTTAATAATAACAAATATTTAATTAATCATTGTGGACTGTTCATTGCACCCTTTCTATTCTTATATGTTTTACTAAATAAATTCCATATATGAGCCATTGCCTTTGTTCCTTCTTTATTTGAATTAAACCTTAACATACTTTGAACATCTTTTAAGCTTTTATGTCAAAAGTGACAGTAAAGATAAAAGTGATCAGACTGAATGGATTAAAACTGCAGCCATTTAGGTTGAAGTGCATTATAAATTTGTGTTTCAGAAAATGTTACAGTGGGGGGTTGTCCATTGTCACGGAAAAGGTTGGGGGGGGGTTTCCCCTCTAACCAGACAGCGTTTTTCCATCTGTGTGGCTTGGTGTGATTTTTGTTGTTGACTGATAGGAATGAAAACATGTAGCTCACCCAGAAATTTGAATTCATTGCCTTTGTTTCCTGTCCTTTCCACAGGAGACCCAGCAGATCCCCACAGAAGAGGTTGCAATAGACATCTGCCTCTGTAATGGCCAGAAGGTCACAGTCAACATTCTCACATCATATAAGACGGAAGATGTGCTTGATGTAAGTGCTGGACTGTTAAAGCGAGAGTAAATGTGTTTTTTACTGCCTCACACAGTACATTGCTTTTTAAGTGCCGTGTTTATTGTAGTCTTTTAAAAACAAAAAAATGTGATGATGCTAGATTCACAATTTAAATTAAAAAAACCCCAAAAAGAACATGTATTAGCTAATTCTCTGTAATGCTTAGACAGAAAAATATTTACATGACAAAACTAAGTGAATACTGCTGTCAGCGACATGGCTTGATATAGTTAAAAGAAACTAAAGTCTTAAACTTTTATCTGTTTCGTTTCAACTTTTGCATTAGTTTTGTGTGTTCGGCTGGAGAGAACAAAATACAGCCCCAAGGGCCGGAACTGGATGAACTGGATAAGTCTGCGCTGCTATTGACTCAAATCCCATTCAGTGTGTTTGATCAGTGACCCTTGCAGTAGTGTGTATCCCAGAACACTACCAAAACATAGCGTATTTTAAATATTTATGTAGGCATCTAGGCAAGTTATAAATATTTTCATTGTAACCTGTGACCGTGTTTCAGTACAGTTATTCAAAGTGTGGCCCATTGCTTATTTCATTTAAATCAGTATGGCCATCTCTGACCTAGAGGCGTTGGAGCTCATCATAACAGATCCAACAGACACCAGGGATTTACCTCAGGCAAGCAATATTGTTTTATGTCTTGCGAGCTCTGAGGCACTACATACCATAAGTCAAATTAAGCCATGTTTATTTGTATAGAACCTTCTCAGCAATATTTCACGAAGCACTTTATGAAGTCTGGCCTACTTCAATCAAAACTAAGGAAACTTGTAGCACAACCAAGACAGATGGAAAGAAAACAAATCTAAGCACACTCTAAAGACACTTGATGACATGATGAAAATACCCTACAGGCCTACTTAAGCTTTCAGGCCATAATCCCAAAGGAGCAATTACAACGGGCCAGTGAAACAAATTTACAGCATAATTATCGAATAGCTTTATTATATTTAACTTGTTTTGTTGTTTTTTTAATTATCTGTGTAAGAGCGTGGTGATATATGCACTTCACCTACTCTTTATTCACCATAAACACACACTAAAGTACACACTCTAACTCTTCCCAGTAAACACGGCGATGCCTGAGTGCCGTGCACTTTGTCGATCTTGGCTGTAAATCAAACTTGTTCGAGTACTCTTATGAAAGTTTCACCACAGTTAACCTCTGATCAGAACAGCAACTCTCAGAGCACAAAATTGGTGCATATTTCAGTCAGGGCTTCTGCCTCAATGTAGTATTGCTTAATTATTTGACTAAGTAAACTGCTAGATTTTTTTGTTTGTTTGTTGGTTTGTTTTGTCTTAGCGGTTCAAAAACTGTACCAATGGTTTGCATTTGGATTTGTTTATCGTTAAATTATAACCTCAAATTCAGAAATGTGTAAAATCTAAATAAAAAGTCTCACAAACCCATCTTTTATTCACACAAGAGCACAGAAAACAAATGAGGTTTTTAAACTGGGACATATTGTTTCATATGAATTACCCATCTGAACCACATCTACAAATTGCAGAACAATTTTACAATAATGTTCCTTAATGTAACATTGTGAAGACTTTGAATATCTCATCACCTGCAGTATGTGATATCAAAAGATTTGAAGAATCTGGAGAAATCTGTGCTGTCTCTGCGCCAAAGCTCAATTAAAATAGACTGAATCCAAGTGGGAAATTAAAAGTTGCTTTTTGGAAAACGCGGCTGTTCTAGGTTAAAGATGAGACATCCCCTGGCTTGTTATCGCGGGTTGGTGGAAAAGCGTTCATCTTTGATGGCGTGGAGGTGAATCAGCGCCTTAAAAATTGGCAGCTTGCAAATTGGGAAAAGCACCATTAATGCTGAAAGCTCTTGTATATTTCAGTAAATATGTCAGCAATACTAAACTGCTTTGAGGAGATCAGCAAAAATTCCATCACACCCGATGCCAAAAACATTAAAGGTCAAACTGTGGAATGTGTTTATCTCCTCTTTCCTTGGTGTCGTGATACTGGAACCTGTCTTTGAAGGACAGGAACAAACTGATGCAAATTAAACTGGTCAGAGAACTGATTGGGAAATTGCAGTTTAACCTAGAGTCTCTTTATATCGAACAGCTGCAGAAGATGACCATTAAACAATCAGCCAAACAAAGACTCCCACCCCTTATCTGGGCTATTTCAGGTTTGCAGTCTCAAGGCATTACAGAAATGGCTTTGTCCCAATAATCATCCAAATAAGCTACAGCAAATTGTCAATCTGTACCATTTATTTGTTTATTTTTCATGGAAATCTATTTATTTTTCTATTGTTTTTAGCCTTTTGGCTTTTTTTACTATAGTATTTTTAATCTGCTCGTTTTTTTTTGTTTTTTTTTTAATCTTATAAAAATTAAAGCTCTGATGAAACGACTGATTGATTGAACGTTGCTGAAATTAAATGTTATTGTTTCTGCAGGCTGTTGCGACAAAGCTTGACCTCCCAGATGACCTTGTTGGTTACTTCAGTCTTTTCCTGGTTCGTGAAGGTGTGGATGGAAGTTTATCGTGTAAGTTCAAAGTCATAAAAATAGAGCCATAAAAGCAACTTGAACTCATGCAGCATCCTCCCGTTTCTGTTATTGCTGGAAAGTTTTCTCTTGCGTGCCGCATAAGGTGTAGAAATGTTGCCTGATCAGAATTGTAAAGCAAAGTAAATTGTAGCAAAAATCCATTTGAGCTGAAAGTCTATTCTGCCAGTAAATGTTTTAAGGATTATCTTTCCAGCTAACAAGATCCATAAAAACGATCCATCGTTTATTACTGCTGATTATTTATGTTCCAGCTGGAATTCATTTCTCAGTAACCAAAAGGGACGATTCTCAGAAGACACAAATCACACAGAAATAAATGAAAGTAGGATTTTGGTTTAAGCTCTTAAACTTTCATTAAGAATTGCTAGAGAGTAGATTCCTGTGGGACCGCAGGGAATTTTATTCGGGCAACAAGAATATGGCTGAGTGTGTTTGTCTGAGAAAGACTGAGGAAAAAAAAAAGATGCTGTGTCTCTCCTCTAGAGAGTTTATTTTGAATTCAAATTCTGCTGTATCTCTAAGTCTCTAACTAAAACACATAATTCATTTTCGGGGGGGTGTTCTGACTCCCAATGAGAGTCAGGTGTTTGTTGGCTGGTGCATGCAAAACATTTTGCAGTGCTGGAGTGATGTGAGTGAGCACAACATCCTCTATGCAGTGTTCTCGGCTAGGGCTGTTTGATATGACGATATATATCGGATGACGATATAAAATATCTATCATTTTATATGAAGCGCTATCGTTTGTTTGGTGGTGTCGCAAAAGAAACTGTTTACGGCAATATTTTTTTTCTAGTTTTGATGGTCACTATAGTGGCTATATTAATTTCTTAAAGTTCTCTCTTTCTCTTATATTTGAAATAACCACACTACGGACGGACAAGCGACTGTTTTTAGGCGTACTTTCGTTAGCAACGACGGTAAAACCATCGTGTGGCTTCGACGTTCGCTTGTTCATTTTCCACATAAAGCTGAAGATCCTGTTGAGACTTTTCAAAATAAACTGAAATTATATACATTATTCTCAAACATCAAATTTCAGAATATGCATCAAACAAATTGCCTCAAATAAAAACATGAAGTAACTATAAGTGGCGCTTACAGTCACCACGTGGATGCAGGCACAGAGAATACCAGCATGACCACTGAAGATGAAGCAGAACCAGGTAGCTCCAAACAGAAGGACCAGTCAAAACAAATCCAGGACCTTATGTACAATAGACATGGTTTGGTTATGAAATGTCTGGCATGGACCAGAAAACTGTACTATGCAAATTATGCAGCAAACCGCTCCCACCACAGACTCAAACATGGCAAACCTCTTCAACCACCTACGCAAGAATCACGGGAAAGAGTATTCAGAGAGTTTACTGATGAGAAGCAAATAAGAGCTGTCAGGTGTTTAAAATAAACCACATTTACAGGCATTTGATTAGTAAAGTTATTGTTTTTCCAGACTGCAAAAGGAGTGAGTGTTGACTTCCAGCACATTATAAACTGTTTTTTTAAAAACAGTACGCTGTAAATGGAAATACACAATGACATTGTTTCAAGTTGGGGGAAGACTGATTTTTTTGCCGATGTACATTTTGTGAAGACTCTGCAACAGTTAGCATGCTGTTTGCCCATTGTCTCTTTGTTGTCAGTGTTACTTTCAGTGTTTTTAGGGGGGGCTGTGTGGCCACATCTCATAGGCTTATTCCTTGCAAAGTATTAGCATTCACATTCATGAATACCCTAGTGAGGGAGGAAGAGAGCCTTTTTGGGTCAAACCTCTCCACAGTCTCAGATTCTCATGGCCTCCACCTGCCACATGCTCTCCTCACAGAGTGCCTATACCAGGCTGGAGGTAAACCCAGATGAAATTGGAGGGGTCTGTATATTTTGCAGATGTGTTATTCATCCTAGTATTTAAATCTTCGCAGCAGGTCATTGATCAAGCGAAACTGATGGTGGGATGATTGACATAACAGGATAATGAGAAAAATTAATTTCCTCCCTTACAGACAGTAAGTTTCTCTCAGGTCGGTGTGTTAGTCAGTATAAAATGTAAAATATGTGCGAGCGTGTTAAGATGAGCCAGGATGTGGTTTGAATTAGTGCTGCTCTCATCTGCTTTTTGTGGCATTTTTAGCTTTCTAGAGATGATTTATTTTGCTTAAAAATGTCCCATTACACGCTAAACATTGAGTTTGTTTCTCTTTACGCCAGATGAGATTTTCAACATCAAAGTAACCATTCTGTGTTTCTGTTTTCAGTGCACAGCCCCTCTGCCCATAAAAAAAGACAGAATACACTTTTATAAACCTAATGGTAAACTAAAGGGCTCTTTAGTCATCTGATTTGTGTGTGTGTGTCTGTATTTGTGTGTGTGTGTGTGTGTGTGTGTGTGTGCACTGAGCACATTTATTGATGGGTGAAAACAAAGTAGCAGCAGCAACGACCTTCAGTCTGCTTCACTCTCCTTAGGGAAGTGACTGCAATAAAACAGCTGCAGATTCTGGGTCCATGTACACAAGAGCCCTTTTTAAAAAAGTACTGTCACACACACACACACACACACACACACGCACGGTTGATCCTGCTGGGGCCTGCACAGATGGTGTCTTCCCTGTTGTAGACATTGCTATCCATGTCTTTGGGACCTGAGCTGCATTTATGTCAAATTCTGCTTCTTTTTTTTTTTCTGCTCTTTCAGTTGTGCGGAAGTTGCAAGAATTTGAGCTGCCCTATGTATCCATTACCAGCTCGCGGAGCTCGGAATTTCACATAGTGTTACGGAAAAGGTATGCACCTCCTCCTGTTCAAATTATTAGTATGAATCTGATCATGTCTTGTTTTCTTTATCTGTGGTAAAGCTCTTGGTGTAGACATGTCAGAAGAGAAGGTCAAAGATGGGCAGCTAATCTGTTGTCACCCTCCTCTAAGAAGTGGCTTCTTTTTGTTGTCAGGGAGAATGTTGATCATGACCTTCAGGTTTGGGCCAGAAAATGTAATGAAATGACTATGAATTCTACATCTAATTAAATTTGACCATTTTGCAGTTTTTATTCGCAGTAGGTATTCTTTACAGCTACAGCTGCACTTTTTCACTAACAAGTTAATCTTTGAACCAGAACTTAACCAACACATTAAAAGTCAAAATAACTGCAAACAGATTTATGTTGTATTTTATGTCGCTACAGTTCATTCGTTTACCCTTGGTGCAGAATGCCTGTTGCAATTCACAACATCTTCATCACCAATTAACTGGATAACCAGAGCTCTGATGAATCATTTACACTGAGATTTAAACTTGTTCTCAGGGTTCATTGACCACCTGGTTTTCACTTTTTTATATATGTAAAACTTACCCTGAAAATAAACAAATAGATTTAAACATTTTATATAATTTATCTTATCATCTCACAAAAGTCACATTTCCAAGAGACTTGTGCTGCATCTTGTGTCACAAAAACGTGGAGAAAAAAAAGTAATAGAATTAGTCTTAATGTTGCTCTATTTGAGTGAAACCGCTAAATAAACTATATAAAGATACTAACTGTTCATTCAGTTTCAAGCCCACTGATTTTTCCTCTTTTCGCCAAGATAACTTTTATCTGCTTCCTCCTTTTTCTCTTCCTTCATTATTCTGCCTCCTGTGGACTCTGGAGGTACACAGGATGTTTGCTTTCTTTCTGCCTTAAGGAAAGTCTCAGTTCTGCTGACCTAGTTTCACAGTGGAGTGTGGAAGAGTGAGGGGAAGAATAAACGTAGAACTAACAAGTGGCGGTGGAGAAAAAACAGACCCCCAGTGTATGAGATCCAGACGGAGAGGAAATCTAGGGAGGAAAACCACTGAAAACATTTCACCAAAAACCTAAAATGTATGAAATGTTTGCAGTTCTCTATTGCCAAGCTTTATTCAAAGCATCCATGAAATGAAAACAGGATTATAAATGAATGAATTATGTGGCATTTTCAGTCTTTGTATGTTGTAAAAAAAAGATCCAGGAGGTGGTTTGAACCAGTCCAACAAGCAAAACTATTTGTCTCATCAGGGTCTTTAAGTGCACTTTCCATTACATCTGATGAGACAAAATAAAAGGACTGATCCAAACACAGTGCTTCTGATTCCACCACCCATACTCTCTTACTCCCTTTCACCGCCCTGCGTTTTACTGGCCATTTTTGAATTGCAGATGTGGCGAAGTAGCATGCCAAACAACTGCTCCATTCAACTGCTCCTAACAGCACCCCAGTCAAGCGCCTACATGTTAAATTTCACACTTTTGCTAAACTGTTGGGAAACATGAACACAAGGATTTTATTTAAGAACAAAAGTAGATAAAAAATGTAACTGAGGCAGGAAAAATGCCTCAGTTATGATGTAAAAATAGTGTTTACTTAAGACATTTTGCAACTAGCAGTGAGGATTTTTCAAACATAGACCCAGATCTGATTCTTCTGTCTCAGTCAGATAGAAATTTCTTTTTCGACATCATATTCTGATCCTCAAGCTGGCCTCAGGCTCCGACACATCTCTTTGCACAAACGTACAAGCAGTACTTCTAATATTGTTACAGTGCTGTGTGGAAATTATACTATTTCACTCACATCCCTTCAAACTCAGCTGCAAATTCTTCAGACAAATGTTTGCATGCCTTACTCACTGATTTGTTAATGGGTTCATGTATTGTAATGCATGGTACAAAGTCCATGTGATGTGAATAGGGCTTACAGTAGACTAGTGAATACATGGCTAGCAGTCCTTTTTTTCTGGCATCAATCTGATCAGAAACAAATAGTATCATTATTAGTAGTAAGAATGCAGCTGACTCCTTTGTGCTGCATCCACATGGGTGTGAAAAAAGACCACCTATTTAAAAGTAGACATTTTGGCAGTTGGCTGGTCTGGAGCATTCAGGTGTGTCAACACAATGCCCCAATCTTCCCAGGGGTGTACTTCCCAGTAAGATTCACCCTGAGGTCAGATTATTCATGGTCAAAAAAACAAAAAATCACAAGAGCTACATCTCAGACCCTGCAGACTCTCTACACCAAAGTATTCTGGAGTGTGAGGCTGTCTGTCTAACAGCTAAAGCTTGGCCAAAATTGGCGAACACAACAAGACAAAAATCACAAGCACAGCAGCAAATCTACAACAAAATCAAGATGTTGCAATGGCCCAGTCAAAGTCCAGAACCCAAGCTTATTGAGCTAGCTGTTGCAGGAGCTTAATAGCGGTGACTAAACTATTGAACTGAAGCAGCGTTGTTAGGAAGAGTAGGCCAAAATTCCTTCACAATGATGCCAGAGTCATACAGAAAATGATTACTTCAGGTTATTGCTGCTGTTATAAGCTTGTTCTTGTTCTTCACATGACTGCAGTACCCCCTCTTAGCTCTCTTCAGATCACTCAAAGTTGACAATTGATGTGTCGGAGCCTGAGGCCAGCTTGAGGATCAGAATATGATGTCGAAAAAGAAATTCAGGAACTTCTGGCTGTGTTAATTCTACTTTATTTGACCTTGTCTTTATCTTTTTTGTCTCCTCAGCTACTGGGACATGGCATATGATAGTGATGTAATGGAAAACAGAGTTGGCCTGAATTTGCTATATGCCCAGGTAAGAGGCTTCATCACTTAGGTAAACAAGACACTGTTTTAAATTAAACTCTGGCTGAGATGTGCACTCAAGCAGAAAATTTAAATTAGACTTGATTGTATTTGTTTCCAGATTGCATCTGTTGTATTTTATTGAGCTTGCTTGGTGCCAGCCTCTCACCAAGAAAACTGAATCAGCAGCTGCTTCATCTTTGGATTGCCAATACTTTTGTGCATCCCCTGGGTACATCCATTATCAAAATATTGGTGTCAGCTTGTTTTGACATTGCAACACCTTGAATCGTGTTCCTCTCTGTGTCGCTCTTTCCGAAGAGATGTCCTTCCTATTGTAGTAAATTTCCTCTGCCGTAATAATGATTGTCTGGTTTTATTAAGCATTTTCGGGGCGGCAAGTTTGATTAAAATCTGCACTGCAAAAACTCAAAATCTTACCAAGTATATTTGACATATTATTATAGAATTTTTTACTTGTTCCATTGGCAGATTTTTTCACTTAATACAAAATATTTTTGCTTGAAATAAGTGAAAAAATCTGCCAGTGGAACAAGCAAAAATTCTGCAGTTTCGAGATGCACTGTCTAAAAACAAGTTCCTATATCTTACTGAAATGTTACTCTTTAGCTGATTGTGTCTGATTTTAAGTGTGACGAGATTAGTTTTGACTAGAAATAAGTCAAATATACTTGGAAAGATTGTGAGTTTTTGCAGTAACCTCTGAGCGTTGCCTCTGTGAAGCAGAATAGTGTGAATGAGCTTGTGCATCTGTGCGTATTTTGCTGAGCTGCACTCTCGATGTGGCGTTTTTAGTATTGTTTCTCCTCGCAAAGGAAACTCATTGACCTGAATTATTGTATTTATCTGTGTAGAAAAATAAACTTCCTGTTTGCTGCTTCACCAGACAGTATCTGACATTGAGCGAGGCTGGATACTCGTCAACAAAGACCAGCACAGGCAGCTCAAATCATTGCAGGAGAAAGGCTCCAAGAAAGAAGTAAGCAAGGACGCTCTGTTGATGTTTCTTCCATTAGAATGTTTTTTTAATCCAGCTGATGCTCAGAAATATCCTTGTGCTAGGACAAATCTGTAGACCACAGAGAATACTCCCTCAACTCCCGCAATTAACCTTTCACCCATAATATGAATTTTTAAACGCATCCCAGGAGGGAATTTCAGAATTTTCTATCAGGAATTAGGTAAGTCTTGAAAAAAACAACAAAAAAGACATCTAAAAATTGTTTTATCTCTTTCTTTTTTTCCCCCTCAGTTCATCCATCTAGGCCAGACTCTCAAATATTATGGCTATATTAAGTTTGACCCTTGTGTCACTGACTTCCCCGAGAAGGGCTGCCAAGTCATCGTCAGCGCCGGAAACAATGAGCTCAACTTCCATGTCAAGCTGCCTAATGAACAGATGAAAGAGGGAAGCTTCAAAGTTACCCGCATGAGATGCTGGCGAATCACATCTTCTGTAAGTGGAAGCGTGTCTGCATGAGCGTGACCATAAGTGAGTTCAAGTATACCTATATTTTATCAAGATGAAGGTGCTCCTGTTTCTAAAGTGACCTGTGTACAAACATCCTATCAGCATTGCACCAGAAACAACCTTAGCTAGTTTTCTTTTGGTTTTTGTTTAGCATTAACAGCTAGCTAAAAATGCTTAGCTCCACACCATTCATCATCATCAGTCCAATTACCCAAACACACAACCCACACAAGGATAGTGCTGCATTGATCTTTTGTATTGATTCACACCTAAAACAGTATTTGAACTGCAAATTGTCTATTGGAAAGAGCAGATTCATGCACTGAGGGGAAGCAACCCCACACCTCTGTAAACAGTTACTAGTGTAGAAAAACGTGTAAATGTCCAGTTTTATTCCTCGTGCTTTTCTTTATACGCTGAATGCAAAGTAAAACACTGGATACTACATACACGCTTCAGTTTTAGACTGAGTACAGATTTTTCTTTTCTTCATAATGTCAAGCCAGTTATTGATTTTAGTGTTTTTGCCCTCAGACATGATGCAGTCTCTCCAGACAATCACCACAGTCACTTTCAGTTTGAACTTATTGGTGTCTCTGCCTGGTCTTCTGCTTTTTTTTCATGCCTTTGAATTAATGCTGTCATTTCCTTCAGTAGTTAAATAACAAACTAACATCAGTGTGTCATGTCCACTGGTTGCTATGCTATTAAGGTGGAGTACTTCTGGTCATGAGCTGTTCCTCCTCTATGCTTCCTCTTTCAGTCACTGAATGAAACTATTATTTTTATCGTACAGTCTGTTCTTTACCTTTTATATTAACAGAAAACTCAAAATCAGTCTAAATGTCAACTCTCCATCATCTGAGCCATCTGTCATTTACTAGCCAAGTGTTTTTGCATCTTTGTCTTTTAAAGTGCTGTATCTCACACACAGTTCTTTGTACATTATCTTATTCTGAAGTGCAGAAGAATCACTAGAAAAGCTACCAGATGGTATTAACAGCTCCAATAACACTGAATTAAAAACACTGAAAGTGGGTTTTTTGGCAGGGAGTCTAATGAAAGTGTAATGGTGCTACATCACACACCAAAGAGTTAATGCATGAAGGTTCTGTTTCAACTGTGACCTTAGATCAGTCGATCAGTATGAGACGGTGCCAGAGTCCATCGAGCAGATGACTGTGATTGATTGATCAGGCTAACATATTGCTGGTTCAATGCCCAGCATGTAATGAGTGTTATCTGTTGCGTTGATGGCGGGGGGCAAAGGAACAAAAACCATTTCTTGTTGTTATTTCCTCAAATGTTAGAGACGGAAGACTGAGTCAACTGGGCGTCTGTCTCAGCAAAAAAAATCAAAAAAACTCCAAAAACCAGGAAGGAAAAGAGAAGGCTGTGTAATTAAAGAAATCAAAACAAAATAATGACAGAACTCATTATCATCACAGCTCGTTACACAGCCCTGGTCATACCATCAGGACTGGTTTGGGGATAAAGCTATTTTGAGAGGAGTGGGCATATATGTTGGTCGATGAAGTTTCACATCCATATTTATTCTGGAAATGTGAAAAATAGGCCAGTATTACAATTGCTTTTCTACTTTTTTCAATACTTCTAGATTATCATGCAAAAGAATTTCTATGAATTTGTACTTGAAGAAATCAAGTACTGAATGAATTAATTCAGTCTGATGTGCAGCACACACATCATTATAAATCATTGTGCTAATTATATTTCATCTCATTTTTAATGACTTGGGTGCACAGGTTTGAATTTATTTTTCATTTTCTCTCATCCACACAGGGTCAAACGTATGCGTACAGGCTCATATGTTGTGTGGAGTGGAGTTTAGATAACAAAGACTGTTTAATAATTAAACATTGCTCAAAGCTGAAAATCTATGTACCAGTACCACTGGCAGCTAAACGGCCCCGGAGCATGATGCTACCACCACCGTGCTTAAGAGCTGATACAGTGTTCTTAGGTTTGAAAGCCTCACCTGTGCTCCTCCAAATATGCGTCTTGTCATTGTGCCCAGATACTTCAGTCTTTGTCTGGTCTGACCTTGAAACTTTTCTCTAGAAGGTATTTGGTTTGTTTGTGTGGGCAGCTGCAAATTCCAATTTAGGTTGATAGTATCGATTTTGAGCAGGGGGCTCTTTCTTGGTCAGCACTCTCTCAGTCTGTGTCGATGTACTTTCAGTTTTAACTCATTATCTGGAGTCAAAGCAGTTACTCTGAAATGGCTCAAAGCAGATCTAATTCTCCTTCTTAGATCTTTACTGACTTTCCCATTGTTCAGAGTATTGAACAAACCAATGAGTGCTATCAACAAAATGCTCTTTGTATTCAGTCAGAAATGAGAAGTTACTAGACCTTGGTGTTGCCAAGGTAAAGCATTGTAAAACCTTCAGCATTACTTATTAAAAGATTTAAGTGAGTGCATGTATATTTAAGCCTGTATGTATATTTCTAACCCTCTGTGGATTAAAGATGTATAATTATTCCACCATGGAAAAAGAACAGTTAAAGGAAATCATTAAAAATACCAGATTATCACGATATTCATCCACATGATGAGTGGATGTAAACTTCTAAACATAAGTGTAGTTTTGGTAGATATTTGCAGACAGTGGAGTTTAGATAACAAAGACTGGAAATGCCGGAAAGCCTCGTATTTTCGATTACATCAGCGCTTGACTATTTTTGTGTGCAGATAGGATTCATGGTCTTCGACCACCTTTTATTTGCTGCATTACAAATAGTCAAAGATATTTAGTTTCAGCCATGCAGATTTGGTCCTTTCTATGCAATACTAAATACATTTGATCCCCTTTTAAAAGGTTACAATTTCAAATGGGCTAAATTTAACTCATTGATTTTCTTTTTAACCTTATTTGAAACTTTAGCTTTTAAGCCATCTAGAAAAATGGCTTGTTTTGGGCATGTAAAGCATCCCATTAACCAGTATTGTGCATAAAACAGTAGAAATATGCTTTTTTTTTTGTGTGGACCCAGTCGTTTGTACTTGAGACTGATTCACTGAAAACAGAACAGTCTATTTTACTGCTGAGAAAAGCATTACTTGAAGCTCTACCCGCATCATTTCTGCTGCTATTTGAACGCTGGCACATTTAAAAACATCATTTGAATGGAGATGGGCAAAAAAGTTCACTTTTGTACTGCGTTTGTTTGAGCAGTACAGTCATTATGTGTATCACAGAAGCTTTTACGATTCTCTAAAAGTTAATGATGTGGACACGTGGCATCACATCTAATATCGCAGTGCATCTTAGCTTGTGTGATTACAGACTGAGCCCCCACACTGCCAGGCAGGGTGATTAATTCCTGAGCTCATTCTCAGAGGTCAGAGTCATTTAATGAGTCCTTTCCTTAGCAGCCAAATATTCAAAACATCTCATTTGTTGTAACTCTGCAAGACCCCCCATCCGTCGTAGCAAAATTACATCCGGAAGAACCCACAATGATAAACAGTTAGCATGTGCATGTGTGTGCATGTGTGTCAGACCTTTGTTTGTCTTGCATTTCCACTACAGCTACTTTCTGACCTAGAGAGGAAATGGTTTGTAGTGAAGGGCAGACACTGCTTAAACGAGGAAAGAGGGCTTATTTCTCGGGAGCGCAACACACCCATCACAAATATTTCTTTCATTGTTATCGTTCATGTTATCTTTTAGCCTGCCTGCCATTTGTGATGCAGGAGCTCAAGAATAGCAGCTTAAGGAGAAGACATGCAGGGTAGGAAATGAGATTTAGCTGCTTACATGGACCTCCAGTGACAGAGAAGAACAGCAAGCTTATCCTCCGCTTAAAACTGGAAGTTGGATGCTGGTGAAAAAATGTTGAAATCCATTTCTTTGTCATTCTCAAATGTAAACACAGGAAGACAAATTGAACATGGAAAGAGGGCAAGGCCACAACAGAATAAGTAAATCAGATAAGAGAAGGCCACTGCTTTTATTGTCTTTGTTTTTTGTCACTGCAGCAAGTTCCAATTGCCAACGGTACAACCAATCCCTGCAGCTCGGGCCAATTTGAGATTAAACTGGAGCTGTCCTTCGAATACCTGATGAGCAAGGACCGCCTCCAGTGGGTCACCATCACCAGCGACCAGGTAGGAGGATGATGGATAGTTGTATTTTATATAGATGAACTAAAAGATCATTTTGTCCTTTGTATATTTAGAATTTTTTAGCTTCTTAAGGTACTGAACATAATGTTCTTTAGTGTTCATTGGATTACCTAAAAAATGCTGCGGCTCAAAGCTGAAAACAGCCGTGTTGTTTTGTTTTTTCATAGTTTATAAAAGCGGAGATTTTTGAAGAGGTGAACCAATAAGTTGCGTGCAGTTCATTATGTGGTTTTGTTCTTTTTGAACTACGCAGGCTTGCTGCTTTATGTCTGACTGGTTTTGTGTGGATGTGATTGCAGGCTATCATGATGAGTATCTGCCTCCAGTCTATGGTGGATGAGTTAATGGTAAAGAAGTCTGGTGGCAGCATAAAAAAGGTTTGTGTTGACTGCATTTAACAACATTATGCCATCATTTTGTTTTACTTACACATCACATAAATGTATAAGTTATTAATTTATAGCTTTGACATTTATTCTGTCACATTTCAGATGTTGAGGAAACGACACAATGGTTCCATCCATCGGTCTGACAGTCAGCAAGCTGTGAAATCTCCCCCTCTACTGGTGAGAAAAGGGATAGCATGCCAAGTTTTTCATTCTCAACTATAGCTTTTTTTCCCCCTCCTGACTGTTTTGGGTTTTTCTTCCACGCTGCAGGACTCCCCTGATCCAAACCGTGAACAAATTGTCAAACTCTCAGTGAGTACCTAGTCTTTTCTTTCTTCCTTTGTCATTTTTACTGAATAGCTACTGAATATTCCAATAAATTAGCATCAGTTAAACATTAATTATACTTATATTGTTTATTCCATATAGACCAAGCTGACCTCGGTGTCTCTCAGAGGGATCAGCGCCTCCAACTCGGCAAACAACATCAGCAACTATGCTTTCGAGGGAATCGGGGACGATGACCTGTAACCTACAATTCCCCTTCCTCCCCTTCTCATTCCACTGTTAGCGACAAAGATTACAAGCTGAGCTGAGCCGAGCCGAGCGGTCCACGCAGGCGTCCGATTCTGCAAGATTGTAGCTTCTTCCCGGAGAATTTGTTGCCTTAAGCTCTCGTTTAATCTTTGACGGTGACCTTTCATGTTTTAGACTCTGAAGGGCAATCTTGATTTGCATTTTAGTTACAATCATCATATCATCGAGCTCTCTTATTGAACTTATCACGTCGTTAACGTGCGTTATTCTAGGATCCTGGATTCTTCCCTGACTGGCTGCATGTCCGTTTCCAACCAGAGAGCCAACTGTTTGGTTAGACCCGGCACTAGTGAAGATACAGCACAACTGGACGCGACGGTTCTGGAAGTGACCCGGCATATTTCTGAGAATGTTCTCTCTTTAAGTCAGACTGTAGAATATTTAGAGCAACTGCTTAGCTGCGTGACGATCAATGTTCGGCTTTGCTATATACCAAAATGCTTCCTCTGATGTCAGTGGTCCTCTTGTGCGTCATGACATGTGTGGCAAGTTCACAGATATCATCAGCGGGGGGTTCATCTTATATTAGACATTAGAGTCACTCGTATTCAGATGTAGTTCGAGGCCTTAACTTGCTTTTTTTTTTTTTTTTTTTTTTTAAAATTAATTTATA
>VURO01007521.1:0-25758 GCA_015108175.1 Pelvicachromis taeniatus
AAAACCGTGCAGTGTCATTTTGGACCGCTTGCAGGTGATTTAAGGAAGCCTTTGACAGACAGCAATAGAGTACAATAATCTAATCAGGAGGAGATGAAGGCATGGACAAGCATCTCCAGTTCACCTTTGGAGACAATAGTACTGAGTTTGGCGATATTTCTTAAATGAAAAAAGCAGGAGCGGGTCACAGACTTGATATGAGCATCAAAAGATAGAGATTGATCAAAAGTTATCCCAAGATTCCGAGCAGTAGCTTTTATCAAGCATGAGAAAGGGCCCAGATGTTGACTAATTTGGGGCTTGATACTCTCTGGAACAAGAATTAGACTTGTCTGCGTTCGGCTGCAGAAAATTGTTTGTCATCCAACCAATAATATCCTTAAGATTGTCCATTGGAGTGGATTATTTGTCTAATTCCCAAGGTTTAAAGGAGATATATAATTGGACGTCATCTGCATACAGATGGTGAGAAATAATTTTGAAACTGCTAATGATATGGCATAAAGGAAGAATATATAGTGAAAATAACAAGGGGCTTAAAACCAATCCTTGTGGAACACAACATGAAAATTTTGCTTACCATTTTAGGACAGATCCCTAACATATGATTTAAGCAGTGGATTAAGATCTGATGGTCAATGGTATCAACGGCTGAGCTAAGCTCCAATAGAACAAGGACTGAACAATCGCCTCTGTCTGTGGCCATCAAAAGGTAATTTGTGACTTTGAGGACAGCTGTTTCTGTGGAGTGTAAACCCGATTGAAAGTTATCAAGAATATTATGCTTCTCCAGTGCCTTCTTTACTTATGACCAAAATTACTTTTTCTAATATTTTAGAAATGAAAGGAAGTTTTGAGATGGGTCTGTAGCTTGGCAGAAGTGTCAGATCCAGGTTAGGCTTTTTCAGCAGAGGTTGAAAAAACCCCTGTTTATAGTACCTGGGAACAGAACCAGATTTTGAACCAGATTTTAAAACCAGATTTTCCTTATTTTAAAAGGTGCCACTTTATCTAGAATTTTTAGACATTGCAAATTGAAGGAGGCAACATGCCGTTCCATGTCATCACTTTCAGATTGATTATTATCAAATAATTCCACAAATTCTTCCAGCACAGAGTCAGTAATTATTTGTGAATGCTTCACATGAACAGAGGTCAGAATGTCACAAATAAAGAAGAAATCAAATGAAAAATATTTATGATCACTAATAAAAATGTCCTCACAACAAACTAGTCCGATATCCAGAGCCAGTGATAGAATCAGATCCTGGGTGGGGCCAACGTTGTGTGTTGACCCAGTCACATGTTGGGTAAAATTAAAAGAGTCTAAGAGAATAAGAAAATCAAAAGCAGCATGGCATAAACTGTCATCGACATGGAAATTAAAATCCCCAGCAGAAGGATTCTTACCAGCTTGATGGTGGAGGATATAAAGTCTCCCAAACTCCACTAAGAAACTCCTAGCTAGTGGTCTGTAGATTAAGATCACCTAGCATGGATTACTGCTATTAATCTTCATCATTTGAATCTAAATGGAGTTTTAAAAAAAGGTGGGGGTGGGGGCTTCACCAGACGACAGAGAACCGTTTGGAATGAATCTACACATGTACATTGATTTTACTTTCTCGTCATGAATCGCTTTGGAAAACATTATATAATACCATAAACTTGTGGTTAAAGTTAGGGATAAGGTTATGGTAAGGGTTAGGATTAAGGTTAGGGTGGACGGTTACCTTTCATTTACTGGCAGCAGTAGGTTCCTGTGGAGTACTCTCATTGTTTTGGGACCCTTTTTAGGCTGCACTTTGTAAACTGGTCCATTATCAGCTCTTTCCACCACATGGTGTACTACCTGCTCCCAGCTTGCCAGGTCCACCTCGTTCTGAGAGGTTTCTCACAAGCACTCTGTCACCCGGACAGAGAACAACACCTCGGTCATATCGTCTCTTGTCCTTAGCAGAGGAGTTTTGTTTTTTGCTGAAATTTCATATGCAAAACACATCTTTTTTCTCCATTTCTGTGAATATGACTGTTGATCTGATGGCTCAGGATCTTTTTTGGCTGGGAACAGCAAGTCAACAGACAAATGTTGAGATCAGCCATATAAGAGGAAAAACAGGGAGAAAACAGTGACCTCATGCCTACAATTATAGGCATCTATAAGATGGGCCAGGTGGTCTTTCCACTGGCTCTTTTTCTCCTCCTCCTCCAAAGTATGCAGCATTTGAAGGACGGTACAGTTAAGTCTCTCTACTGTATTGCTTTGCAGGTGATATCGCGTTGTTCGTGAATGACCAATGCCAGCTAGCCATTGTAACCTGCTGAATAAGCAATTCTCAAACTCCTTCCCCTGATCATGGTGAAGTTTTTCTGGGTATCCAAAGCGAGGGATAAAGATTTATTCCTTGTTGGATACGTCTGGGCAAAGTGTGTGAAGTAGTCTAAAAGAACAAGAATGTACTCATAGCCCTGACTTTGCGCTAGGTGTTGGTAATCAATACAAAGCAACTCAAAAGGGCTACTGGTGGTGATATGTCCCATAGGACCTCTTTGTGGAAGATTGGGATGTTTCTGTTTGATACAGGATTTTGCATCAGGATTTTGACTTTAATTCAATAATTAATTAAATAATCAGGGCCCATCTTATCTTAATGACCTTGTAGTACCATATCACCCCATTAGAGCACTTCGCTCTCACACTGCTGGCTTACTTGTTGTTCCTAGAGTATTTAAAAGTAGAATGGGAGGCAGAGCCTTCGTTTTCAGGTCCCTCTTCTATGGAACCAGCTCCCAGTTTGGATTCAGGAGACAGACACTATCTCTACTTTTAAGATTAGGCTTAAAACTTTCCTTTTTGCTAAAGCATATAGTTAGGGCTGGATCAGGTGACCCTGAATCTTCCCTTAGTTATGCTGCAATAGGTATAGGCTGCTGGGGGAGTCCCGTAATGCATTGAGTGTTTCTTCTTCAGTCACCTTTCTTACTCAAAATGTGTTAATAGACCTCTCTGCACTGAATCATACATCTGGCTCTCTTCCACAACATGTCTTTATCCTGTCTTCCTTCTCTCACCCCAACCGGTCGCAGCAGATGGCCGGTCCTCCCTAACCCTGGTTCTGCTGGAGGTTTCTTCCTGTTAAAATTTAGTTTTTCCTTCCCACTGTCTCCAAAGTGCTTGCTCATAAGGGATCATATGATTGCTGGGTTTTTCTCTGAATGTAATATTGTAGGGTCTACCTTTCAACATAAAGCGCCTTGAGGCGACTGTTGTTGTGATTTGGTGCTGTTGTGGCGGCCCACTAGGGGGCTACACTCACACCCAGGTTCAGAGGAGGAGTTTCTGATGTTTTTGGCGGGATGTGTTCAGTTCGTGTGTGGAGGCGAATAAAGGTGGAGTGAGAAATTGAAGCTCTTGTGTCGTTTGTGTCTTACCTCCACACTGTATAAATAAAATTGAATTGAATTGAATACAAACACATCTTTTGATTACATCATCCTCTATGTCATGCTGTATGTTGGGCCAATAAAACCGTTCACGGGCAAGGTGTTACTTAATTGGCACCAACATGACCCTTGTCATTATGAGGTGTTCTCAGCACCAGGGACTTTAGCTTTTCAGGAAGCACAAGTTGTTTATGCTGATGAGTCAGTCAATATAGTATCACTTCCTCCACCGCCAGCTTCTTCCATTCATAAAGCAGTCTTTTTCTTTGTTTGCTCATTTTTCTTTTGTCTCTTTCATTAGGAGTCCAGTTTTCTAGCACCTCCTTTATGGCTGGGTCAGCCTGCTGTGCTGCCTGAATATCTGCAGGTGTGATATACTCTCAGGTGGCACAGTGTCTACATTTCTGCTATTCAGCTGCAAAGCTGTTGCCCAGGGCACCTCACCTTCCTGCCCTGCTTTGCTTCCTTGCCATGCTGCAGACACAACCTCTGATGACATAGTCTCTGTGCGCTCTGTCATTCTGTCTTGGAGTTTTACTGGGTACCTTGACAGTGTCTGAGTGTCTGCATCTATATTCAGCTTCCCCAGTCTGTATTTGATATCAAAGTGGAAGTCAGCTAGTTCACCAACCCACCTGTGCCCAACAGCATTTAATCTGGCAGTGCTCAGAACCTATGTTAAGGGGTTGTTATGAGTGTAGACTGTGAATGTTGGGGCCCAAATGAGTGCCAAGAGCTCAAGCTTACTGGAGTGAAGGTGGAAATTTCTCTCAGCCAATGTTAGACTTCTTGAACCAAATCTGATGACACGTAACTAGTTGTCCTGAGGCTGGTACAGCACTGCACCCAACTCTTCACTGGACGTGTCCGTGTGTAGTATGAATGGAAGGTTGAAGTTTGGTATGCTAGGGTGGATGGAATCGTCAGCATATATAGAATTATAATATTAATAATAAAAATAATAAGCAATAGTAAGGAATTATACTATAGTATTAATTTTCCTGTAGCTTTCACCAATACTGACTCTCTTTAGTTTATGTTGGTTAAGAAAATATGAAAGCATGCAGTCTGTCCTCGGTTGATTCTCTATGTTGGATAGATTTTACATTCAGCATGTGTCTAGTGGTATTTTCACCACCTTAGAGCCAAAACAAAATAAAATCAAACAATTTTTTCACTTAGGTAGGCATCATACATAATATGTCCCAGTGAAGTAACCTTTAACAATTCAACTTAAGGATCACAGGTTAGTGTGCAGAATTAAGCAAAGCTCTATTGTGAGGGAGGGGAGTCATGGTGCTGCGATTTACCTGCTTCACACAGTCAACTGAATTAGTGTTGTACATAAAAACTAGGAGATTAATTACCATAAAATGTTGTACATTGATTGGTATCCATGGTTTCCAGAGGATCTGACCTAATGACTTTTGAAATGGGATATTGTAAATGATGAATAGCAGACAGCAAAAAGTAACATTCCTGTACATTATCAAAACAAAACTGTATGAAGGAAAATATCACATCAACTGACAATTGTTTTTTAAATTTTTCAGTTCACATACATTTAATCACTTATTTTCCGTGGTTCTTTTATTTCAATTATTTTGTGTAACTGCTATACTTGAGGCTGCTTTATTCAAATGATAAATGGCAATTTTCTGCTTATCATTAATTGTAGGGTCCAAATTTATATTTTTTCCCTTCAGGCAGGGTGAATAAGACTCAGATAGTTTTCTGCTGACCCTATCATCAGCAGAAAATGGTTCTTTCTCGTTACTCTTGCTTTATTGACTGATTCCAGTGTAATGTTTTCTGCTATTCCTGTTTCCTTTAATAAAATCAGCATCCTCAAAGGCAAGTCGGTTTTAGAATGGACGTTGTTGAATGCACAGCAGTAAATAGCCCAACTTAGCCTCTCAACTGCTTTCTTAAAGAATGTAGTCACTACAGTATTGGACAACAGCAAAATATTCACTTCCATGTACAACTTTGTGAATCCTGCATTGTCTGTGTGGATGTTAGAGTGTTGTGGTATGGGGGAAATACAACCAGGTGATAATGTGTCAATCGTTGGAAGCAGGAGAAGCAGACAAAGTTCCTCTTAAGTACCAGAGTTTCAAGGACTGCATCTGCTCGAACAAAGCATGGAGCTGAGGTGGTTTCTCCTATTGCTCAACAAAAACTGCTTAAAAATAAACATGCTTTAGAAGAACAGGAGGGACAGCTGTGGAGGAAAAACAAACAGAAGTAAATGGAAGCACAGAAGTGACTTTTCTAATGAGTCTGATGCTATGGAGTCATATTTTGCAAAAGGGCAACTGGAAAGAAAAAAAGGATTACATATAAAAGCAGATTGTTTTGTGCCACGATTTTTTTATATTTATGGACAATATGTTGGTCAAGGTCTTACCAATGTAGAAAAGCCTATCGTAGCTACAGAAAGCTACAGAGACTACTTCAAGCAGTTGCGAGCACAGCAATGTATTTTCAGTCCTGAAAAAGCCAAAAGGAAATCACTGTATTGTTAATCCAGTAGCAGTGTTTGTCTTTTGTGCCTAGGCAGGAAATCCCAGTGTTTGATGCTATCAAACATTCATTAAATCCTTTGAACTCAGTAATGAAGAAAAGAACAAACAAGGATCTGTTAAAGAAGCATTTTGGCAATGAGCATGAATTTGCTACAACTTCTATGGGGAAGGTTGTTTCATGGTCATCAGCAAATTCAGATGAACAAACGGGTCTACGGACATAAACCCTCTTAATAATTGGTTCAGATGTACCAAACACTTTGGAGCCAATAGCCGTTATCAGGAGTGATGGAAGTAGGCCCCATGCTGTCAATAGTATGTTTGGTTAGATACTTAATGAAGCATTAGGAGGAAAAAAGTTTAAAAAAAAAATCATATTCAAGAACAGGCATAAAATAAGCATCAATAAGATATCATTTGAGAATTTGGATGAATGGTGGGAACAGCAGTTTAGGGCTGATATTTTTTTTACACTGGGTCAAAGAAGACAGAGAACCTTCAAGAGAAACATTTGGTTTTAATAGTTCAACGTCTGCCAAGCTAGTTGGTGGTTATTATTACATTGCACTACCTTTGAAGAGAAATATGCACTGACAATAGAGTGATGCTGTGTACATTGACCATGGTGATTGCATTGCATTTATAATCTGGCAGCTGAGTTTGCTAGGTGGAACATAAGGATGAAGTTTTTAAAGCCAGGCCGCCTTTCAACAACATAAGAGTAGTGAGGGTTTCTGAGGATATGATTGCTTCAACTTCTTCAGAAGGCAGGAAGCTTAAAGAGATGCTCAAGCTGGAAAAGGAGCCATTGTTTTGCAGTAGGTGCACAGAATATAACAACCAAAGCCGAGAGCTGGTTAGCAACCACATGCAATTATCACCGGATTCCACTATTATAGTGAGAGTGTGGATGTGTATGACAAAATGCCAACAGTGATGGATCAGTGACGATCCCGCAACTAAAGCTGTGCAAACTCATCCTGCATTCAGTGTTGCAAGGAGGCAGCTATGCTGTATGGATGAAGTATACTATGGTTTCTTTTACCTGGAATGACTCAGAATCACTTACAAAGGTGTGGGCAAAGACTTTGTTTCATCAGAGGACATCATGGCTTATAATATAAAAAAAGATTAGAAATGTGTGAGACATGTTCCTTACATTTTTCTCCTTTTTTGTCTGTAAATGACAAAATTACCTATGTGCACTGTACGGTGACTGGTCAACAGAGGTATGTTGCAGTTTGAAGTTTGTGGGAGTTACCTTTTTAGTTGCAGCTTTTAGCTGTAGTCTTGGGGCCTATGATGATGATTTATGAATCACCAAATGATTTCTTATTTATTTCTTCTACTGCTCTCAACCTTTTACAGAGTTTTTGGTGTCTGTTCTTTGGGGTTGTTGGGTACACCTCGGGATGTGACAAATTGTCGGTATGTTACGCGCTGGGAGTGAGAAACTGGATTATAGATGGCAGACAATTGGTGTCGTAAGCCACCGCCTCTGTTCAAAGATGGTCGTTCACAGTGGACATAGATGGCTTCTTTCACACCTTTCAAACGATCTGTCTTCTTTGTCCACAATGTAAAAATTAGCAACCTCAAAGGAGTGACCTTTGTCCTTTAGATGCAGATGAACAGCTGAGTCCGCTCTTCTATGTTGTGCCATGCCATGTTTGGTCTCTCCAATGTAGAGGTCTGAGCATTCCTCACTGCACTGTACAGCATAATGTGGCAGCACTTCTTGGAAACCTTAACTACTCACCTTTCCTGCCCTGCTGCCCACCGTGCATCTCTAGGTCTCCCTTTGGAATTTCAAAATGGATCACTGCTCACTCCTTGCCCAGACACTTCCTCGGCTACCCTCCCCAAAGCCCTCGCTCTCTATCTACAAGTGGCTAAACGTCTAGCAAATGATACTCACCTGTGGTTCCATTCCTCCGCCACTCAGTCAGTAACCATTCTTTCCTATGGTTCCTTTGGATGTGTCCTTGATCCAACACAGTTGATTCAAATGGCTAAATTACCTCCTCAACATGTCTTGAAGTTCTCCAGAGGCCTGGTAATAAACTAATCATTTGCTTCATGTGGGTTGACCCAGAGTGAGATCTAAAACCTGCAGGACACTGGCCCTTAAGGCCTGGAGTTCCCCACCCCAGCAATAGGGACTTCACCTTGTAATATAAAGGGCACTGAGGCACTGTTGTTGTGATTTGGCACTATATAACTAAAAGACAAGAAGACGGGTTAAATATTATTTCAGTAACTAGTTGATGGCTACTAAAAGCATTTGGTGACGGTATAAACTGCTAACTGACATTTAATCAAATATTAGTGGGGTATATGTATAATTTTAAACCTTTTGTTCATATGTGAATTAGTGAAAATCCAAAATAAATTCTAACTTGTGCATCAAATACTGTATAATAATTTGACCCTAAGATCAAAGAACACTTCAAAGAAATCACTAAAAGTGAAAACTTTGGTAAATGGACCGATGACATTCATCCCCTTGATGAGTACAAACTTTTTACCCCAACTATACAACTGTCAAAGCCCACCACCTTGGTCAGGGAAATGTTAAAAGAAAAGTGCCAAAAAGCTTTCACATTCACTGGTTTTAATCATCTTGATAGATTATTAAAAGGGTGACAGTACCTTTTTGAACTAAAAGATTCCATTTTCACTTAGACATAAGTTTGTAATACGTCGTTTCTAATCTGCACTTCAGCTCAGTTGATGGGTGGTCACAAGTGTCCATAATTTTCTAGTAGTCTTAGGCGCCATATAAAACTGAATTACCATATCTTCAACAAGCCCAACAGTCTTTAAGTAAAGGAGGTAAATATTCCAAAGTTTGAAGCAATGGCAGTGCCATAGATTTTAGAATGATGAAATGTACAAGTAACTGCTCTGCCTTGCTGATGAAAATGGTCCATAGACAAATACAGTTCCATTTCAATGATACACTAAAGACAGAAAGTTGTTTCCCTTTTTTGAGAGCAGAGCAGATTCAGTGGAGCAGATGAGAACTGAGTTGGTAGAAAGAGGAGTTCGATTCCACTAAGAGAAAGGTAGCTGTTCAGATTTAGGGGCAAGAATTTGCTGCACGCATCGTTTGCTTCTTTAATTTAAGACTCCTAACAGGAAGAGTGGTGCTGTATGGCTGAGTGATTCCATCCCTCATTATAACATGGCTGCTTGTCTCAGCCCATAGGTTCAGTGCTATTACTTCCACTGTTGCAACACAGGTTATTAGAAAGCCTTGCAACTTATTCACAACAAAAATGTTGTTGGGAAATGGCTTCTGCTTTTATCATCAGAAAAGTTAGACAAGGATAGATTTTTTTGTATATGTCAATGTAGAAATGTGCTCCTTTTGATATTAGCCTGACATTGTTAAAGTCTGTGTGTAGGATATACGAGGCGCTACACTGCCACGTAAATCATCTTAGACTGTCATCCTACAAACAGCTCACTCTATCATCTTAAATCATTTCATGCTTTTCCTCTCAGTCTCAATTTCTGCACACACTTGTAAAGAATCTTCCTCCTGCTCCCACCTCCTGACAACTGAGTATAGTGCAGCTGCTGTATTTTATCATATATTATTGGTTGGGCTTGCTTGTCTCATTCCTGATTCCTCTTACTTTTCAATCACTCTGCTCAGGGATGCAGTCCAAGCTAAGGCCCTCACCAGAAGAAGATAATGCAACCAGATAATGCATCCAGACAGTCTATTATACTGATGGCTGGCACAATGATGCCAGTGAGATTTCTGACTCATTTCAGGCTTTTATAACACTCCATTTGTACTGTAGGCTCACTACAATGAAAAAAGTAAAAGGATCTACCTGTGTTTTGCTTCCAGGCTGTTAGCCTTTCAACTGTTTGTTACTGCTTGTTTTCATCAGCCTCTGAGAACAGTGATGAAACTACCAACTCAACAGTCCTGCAGCTGACAGACAATCCAGATATTAGCACCACTTCCTTTCACTAAGTCCATTGTCGCCCTTGTATTTTTTTGCTCATTTTAATTACTGTCCTTCATTTTTCCTGCTGTCACTCTCACAGTTGTGCGCCCTCAGGCTTGTTACCCAAATGCTCAGTGGCAGGTGTCCTTTCAAAGCATATTTAGGTCCAGAAAAGAGAAAACTAGCTTTCCTACCTAGAGCAACATACATGCATTGCTAACTTATTATCCTAATAATTACATAATTATAATTATAATATAATATAATATAATTCAGGATAAAGTGACAAAGTCTCAGTTTTTGCCTGTTTGTCTGGACATGAGTTCATATCCTGAAACATTTTGCAGCAGGAGAATGATCTGAAACACAACAGTAAGTCCACCTCTAAATATTTTATTTTTTTTAAATGAAGGTCGAGTCAAAATTTGGACATGCTTTGGCGTGATGGAACAGACTGTTCATGCTCATACACTCTAATCTGGCTGAACAAAAACAAGTGCCTACGGTGCCTTTTCAAATGCATTTCATATAGTGTTTTTTTTTAATGAATGAAATACTTTCATCTGTTAAAACCTGAATTTCGTATTTACTTGGATTATCTTTGTCTGAATTTTGTTTCATTTGAAATATTTAACTATGATAAGAATCCAAATTATCTAAAAAAAAACCAGGATTGACAAAAACTGTAGAGGATTAGTAAGGAGGAAGTGACGGCACTGTTCACAAACGAGATGAAGAGTGGAAAGGACGTCGGTCCTGATGACATGGTGGTATGGAGATGTCTCGGAGAGAGGCAGTGAACTCTTTGCACCAAATTGCTTAAGACAATGAGTGAAAGGATGTCTGAGGAAAGGAGAGGAAGTGTACTGGTACCAATTTTCAAAAAAAAGGCTGATGTGCAGAGCTGTCGCAACCACAAACGGCTTAAACCACAAACAGCCACACTAAAACAACTAATGGCATGCTGACAGAACTACAGTGTGTTAAACCTGCTTTTACCAGGTATTATTTTAATTTGTAGATCACTCACTCTTTCAGTGGCTCCGTTGATTTTTTCATCTGCTAATTTGTGCTGCTCTCACTAAACCATATTTTATATTATTTACATAAATGGGCTGCTTATGAATCAGTCCGTTATTGATGAAATGTCCCAGAGAACTTTCCAATGATTCATTTTGGATGTTACAGCTTCATAACAATTTGCCCCACTTAGTTAATCTGATTAATAAAGTGTTCACTGATTCACATTGTCCTGAATTAAATAGATGCAGGAGAGCGTTCCACCATAAAAGCTGCTGGTAGTTAGAGGTTTACATGCAATAAAGGCAGCAAAGTGGATTTATATTTTGGGAGCAGCTAAAATGATGAAAGCTAACCAATCTTAGGAACACTGTTTCATTTACACGAACAGTGTATTTCACCTTAGACATTGAATTTAATTTGCCTCATCAGATAACTGTGTTCTTCTCATTTCTTTTGTTTGATGTGACAATGAAAAAGATGTTATCATAGTTCAACAGTAATTTTGCCCCTGCGCTGTTAGTTACTGCAATACAGTGTTTATATAAACTCAACAATTCAATTGGCAGGAACACATAATGTCTAATCTGGGCTGATCTTGTGAAATATGGTGAGCTTGTGGAAAAATTCAAACCAAATATCTCCAATAGTGTGTAACTGCGTCTACAGATACACCTCATTTGTTTTTATATTTTGATTCCAAGCAACCTGACTTTCTCATCATTTTTGAAAGCGGCAATAATTCTGCTGGCTTTCCTGACGTCCTTCAGTTTTTCTTTGGAATCTCACTGCTTTCCCTTTATTTGGAAGGTTGAGGTTTGGGAAAGGTTTCCAGATGATTAATGTTAATTTTAATTTTAGTTACATTTTATTTATTAGTACTCAGGTAAAGTCCCTACAAAAATAAAAATAAAACTGAGAACATCCCAACAATCATATGACCCCCCATGAGCAAGCGTTTGGTGACAGTGGGAAGGAAAAACTCCCTTTTAAGAGGAAGAAACCTCGAGCAGAACCAGCCTAAGGGTGGAGGGTGGAGAGGCCATCTGCCGTGACAAATTGGGGTTAGGGGAGGAAGACAGGGCAAAGAGAAGCTGTGGAAGAGAGCCAGAGATTAATAATAACAGCAACAACAACTGGGACTTTATCCCTCTAGAGATGCAGTGCTACCCAGTGAGTGGAGAGTTCACCCGGCCCCCTCCACCCACTTCTGCAGAGACACAGAATGCAGAAGTGAGATAAGACATGGGGAGCCCAAAACAAGCTAAAGGCTAAGCCCTACAAACTGGCCAGTCCAAGTCCATTTTTTGCCAGTCATGGGTTGTTTGATAACAAAGTGGATGAACGGAGAATGTGGATTACTATGCAGTTTGAATGGCTTTAATGATCGGAACACCCATGATCTTCAGAACAGACAATACTACTCAGTCTGGTAAAAGCAGATGAGATGGACTTTACACATTTACACATACAACAGACATTAAGTGGACATATTTAGTACCTGCAGACATTTCTACTTACCCAGGGAGTTTTCATTGTTCATGTTAAGAGCTGTTTATGTACCACCACAAGCCAATGCTAGGCTAGGAGTGACGTAGAAATGCTACATCACTCCATTAGCCAGCATCTGTTTGTACATCCAGACAACATTGTTATTGCTGCAGGATTTTAATCATGCCTACCTCAGATCTGTTCTACCCAAATTCCAGAAGTATGTTAACGGCCAGACAAGGACACGTTACATGAAGTCTGCTGTAACATTTCACATGTCTATATAGCCAGCCTTCTGCAATAACTGAGAATGTCTCTCTGTCCCTGATGCCAGTCGACAAATCATTCAGCTGTATACAATTTCAGGACGGTTTCAAAGATAATGTCTGTTTTGCTTTTGTGAAAAACAAAAACAAAACAGACATTTTCACAGACCTGGATGCGTGTGCCCATCAGCTGTCCTTTCATACCAAATGTATAACTGGCAGGCTTGCAGTGGCCAGCAGCCTGATCTAAATCAGGTGGTCTTTTGCAAGAAGTGCATGTAAAAGCTCCTAACCCAAAGGCGGAAGGAATAGCTGAGAAGATCAATCCTCTTCTGCTTATCTAATTCAGGGTCACAGGCGGGAGGATATCCCAGGGCAAGAGGCAGGGTACACCCCAGAGAGGTTATCAGTCGGTTGCAGGGCTAACATACAGAAACTCACAATCACACCTATGGGCAATTTATAATCATCAATTAACTTCACTAACTGCATGTCTTTGGACTATGAGAGAAAGCTGGACAGAACCCACACAAACACAGGGAGAGCACACAAACTCCACACAGAAAGGCCCTGACCTGATGGTAGAATTGAACTCAGGACCTTCTTGCGCACAGGCAACAATACTAACCACCGCACCACCTAGCTACAAAGATATCAGGAGATATTCCGGTAAATGAGAGGACTTGACGGACTAGTGAGAGGAACCACAATCTAGTAGCAATGTGGCCCCAGTGATGAACTGATGATCTGAAGGTGAAGTGTGCTGGGATTTTCAAAGCTGGAGGTAATGAACTGATGGCTAGTAAAGGCTCAGGGGTGAGATTATCTTGAAACAGAATATGGAAAGGAGAGGTGCCCGGCTGGTTAGTTTCACTTAATCTGACTAAGGCCGTGATGACTGTTAGGTAAGTTTTAAGTTTCTCGGGTATTGGTTGAGTCCAGAAGGCCAAGAAGAGCACCACTTTTTACCATGAAAACCCACAAAAACTAGCAGACGGTGTAGCAAGGTGTAGCGAGAGGGAGCAAAAAGATAGTTTTAAATAAGAAGATTAGTGTGATTGAGGGTTAGTTGTGTTGTGTGGGCAGGCTGGGCAGGAATGGCTACCTCCACAAAAAGAGTGAGGAAGAGACACTGAGACATAAAGCATCTGAGGTCATTGAAATTACTGCAGATTGTGGAACTTCATAGGTGCATGACGGGTCTACCGTTCCTCACAGTAGCATGCTCACCAGAGACAGACGTGTATTCAGGACCTTTAGAGATTTGGAGCAGCAACGGGGGCTAAGCGGATGAGACCAGCTTGGGTTTGGGATGATACAAGTTAAAGCTGGACGTGTGGAATGGGTGACAAAAATGCGACTGTAAAGTTCCTAGTCAAGACTGCACCAAACGTGTCTGGTTGAATTGCTGAAAGCAAGTAGCAGCTTCAAGACATGAACTGAACATAGAAGTTGGTGCCACCAAATCGTAAATTTCATAGCAGCGGATTAAGTGACCCCCAGCATGAACAAAACATTTTTTCCCCAGAATCACCTAAAAAAAACCTCTGGCTACCGTTTATCTGTAGTAAGTGCACCGAGACAGCAAAGTGACTCCAGACCGGATCCATAAATAGTGTTTTTCTGTCTGGGTAGGCTGTCAGTCTACTGTTTACTTCCACTGTCAATGTGCCAGGTGAGAAGCATCCACATTCATTTACTCTGAACAGTGAGGTGACATAATATTAGTTTATAACCAGCTACAGTATATATCAGGTATCCAGAGATGGGAGGGTCGCATGTCAAGTAATTACAACAATACTGAGAATAAATAAGCATGTTTTCCACAGTATTGAGTCCTGTTCTTCTGTTGAGGAGACGATGAACGATGTGGAGAGGGAGATGCTGGCTGGGTTGTCCCTGCCCTTTGTATTTTTACTTTTTTGGCAAAGAGTACCTCCTGTCAGATAACAAAAAAATAGGTGTGATCTTTCATACCTCAAGTCTGAAAGGTGCAGACACAAATTAAAATTTGTTTACATTGCACACAAACACCTATGGGTTCTATGTGGCTGGCATTCAATGTGATTAGTTGGAATGGAACATGGTCACTATATTCAAGATGGCAGCACAACAAACTGGCACTTGTTCATGTGTATTTTTAATGGATTCATTCTAAGTATACGCAAATGCATCAATTTGTTGGAAGGCATAGTTACATATGAATTCATGAAGATTTATGAGTATGAGTATTTTAATCTAAAAAACAACTGACTGCACCTTTAAGGAAGGAAAAAAGGGAGAAAAGACAAATTATACCAACTTACACAACAAGTGGACTGAACATTAGTAGCAATGGACATTGTGGAGTGATGGATTTAAGTTTAAATTTTTTTGTTCAACCTGGAGAAAGGTACAACCGTGAGTGTTTAGACCATCTGTAAAACAGTGGAGAGTGTCGTGGTGTGGGGGTGCATTTCAGCCAGTGGTGTTGGAATTATAAAACAATTATAAACACAGAAAAGCACCATTAGATCCACCATTATCATCTGGAAAGCATTCAATTGACACAACCTCAATTTTTCAGCATGACGATGACCCCAAACATATCAATGCAGTCAAAGTATAGCTGGATTAAAAAAAAACTCACAATGGAATACTATTGGTCATTTAATCTATCTACACTAGTGACACACTGTGGTTAATTTCATTGTTTAGTACATTGCCCATAGACACTTCAGTGAGAAACCGCCTGTGTGTTCATGGTAAACTATCACGTGCCATGTCACAACAATCTCATTTGCTGGATTATTTCCACTTTCATCACCCATTACCATGTCAAGAGGATAAAATGTTCAAACCAGGTTACTTACATGTAACATGTCTATGCACATTTATTCTATACAAATGATTCCCTGAAATCTACAGTGAGATTTGCATTTGGAACACATAGATTTGTTGAAGCACTTCTTTACACATGTGCAATTCTTCAGAAACAGCATGGCAGTTCAGATCAAGGAGAGGCAGCTGTACGACAATCAATATGCTGGTGATACAAGGGCAACATTTTGTCGCTTCTGTCAGTGCATCCCAGATGTGGCTACAATGTAGCTTGCCATCACCAGTGTGTGAATGTGTGTGCGAATGACTGAATGTAGGGTAAAGCACTTTGGGTCCTTAATGACTAAGAAAAGCGCTATACAAATGCAGTTGTTTGTTTGTTTGTTTGTTTGTTTGTTTGTTTGTTTGTTTGTTTGTTTGTTTGTTTGTTTGTTTGTTTGTTTTGTCTTGGTTTTATGTTTGTTTTTTTTATTTACTATTGATTAGTTTGAATTTGTGTGGACCTACACGTTGAGGCATGCATTCTTTGGATAAAACAAAAAGCTTGTGGAGTGCCGTGCTTTTCCATTGGAGAGCTCCATTATTATAAACTATTCTACTTGACATCTGTGTGTTACAGGTGACCTGTATGTTGTGTGGAAGAACATTTACTAGATTCTGATCCATCAAAGGGACCCATCAAGTTACTGTTATTATTCCACATCCATAAGAGCATGCATCCTTCTTTGTTTTTTCCTCCAGACAATGTGAGACTACTTTCCACAAATTAATCTAACACTTCAGATCAGTTTGACTTATCAGTAATAGATGCATTTTTAACACACGGACTCATCTACCCTCCACCAGACTCTGTCCTTAGCATCCTCCTCTGTCACACCAGTCCTCTGTATGTCCTCCTTCACCACGTCCATGAATATTCCAGGCAGGGTTTCTTCCTGTCTCGCAGCTGCATATTCAAGATCCTTTTTCCAGCATATTCACTGTCCCTCCTCTGCATATGTCTAAACTATCTCAGCATTGTCTCTCTAATTTTGTCTCCAAACAGACCCTCTGATGTACCCATTTCTTATTCGTTCCATCCTGGTCACTCTAAATGAAAAGCTTTGCATCTTAAATACTGCCACCTCCAGCTGCCTCTTCTGTCTTTGTTAGTGTCACCATCTCCAAACCATACATCAACACAGGTCTCAATACCATTTTGTAAATCTCCCCTTACTGATTCTCTTATTGCTATCCTTCTTCACAAATCACTCCTGACACTCATGTCCATGCCAGTCCACTCTGCTTGCACACTCTTCTTCACTTCTCTTGTGTACTGTCCATTACTTTGGATTGTGGATCCCAGGTATTTAAACTCTGTTACCTTCTACCTTTTACCACTATCTCACTCCTTGCCTGCCCATCTTTCCACCTGCCTCCCTGTCATTCACGCACATGTATTCAGTCTTCCTTCTGCTGACTTTCATTCCTCGTCTTTCCAGAACATACCTCCACCCCTCCAGGCTTTCTTCCACCTGTTGGCTACTCTAACTGCAGATCAAAATGTCATCTGCGAAGTCCAGGAAAACTCCTTTCAGACCTCACCTGTCAACCTGCTCATCACCACTGCGAGCAAGAAGGCTCTCAGAGCCAATCTGTAATCCACTGATCTGTAATCCCACCATCCCACCCTGGGTGAGTGTAATCCCACACCCACCCAGAGCCAATCTGCCACTCCTAGCACACACCTCATTACTATTTCACTGCCCCCACGTATGTCCTGCATTGTGACATCTGTCCTACATCTTTACCACTCATAACAGCTCTTCCTGGCACTCCAAGCCAATGAGGAATTCTAGCTTTCCCTCATTTTTATATCCAAACAGGCAGTGCAAATATCAGCTTCAATTAGTGGTATTTATTCTTTATTGTAAAAAAGAAAAATCACTAAAGACAGTTAACTCTTGTACCAAACTGGGGATCTTTCCTTCTGTTTCTCAACAAAGACCAAGCAGGACATGATGTTAGGAGGAGAATTTATTTTTAAAAAAATAAGATGACTGAGAAGTCATTCAGAGATTAAACTATGGGGGCTGACCTAAACAAAGACAATATATACTAAAAGAAAATTCTCACTTCTGTTTTCTTAATGCTACACCCCTGGAGTACAATAATACAGTACCCCAGAATTATACCTAGCCTTTCAATTGTTGTTGAATAAAACAGGACTTGTAAATACATCTGTAGTTGGCAGCAAACTGGAAAATGCACAGTGAAAAAAATCAAGAGTACATAAAATAGAGGTAAAGGAAAGGAATTCAGTTATCAAGCCACTGCAGACAATCTCTGCTCAGTGATAGCACGGCCTTCAAAAAGAAAGACTACAGTACCCAGACCTTCCTCAATTCCTTTGTACAGGTATGGGCTCTACAACCATAACTATAACTAACCACAACAGTTAATTACAACAACAATTTGTTGTTTTTATGTTGTATTTCCATTCTTTGCATTTTCATTCGCTTTATTTTGAAGCACTTTGTGATTTTTATCAGTGAAAAGCGCTATATAAATACATTTTACTTACTTACTTTCTTAAACTGATTATTATTAATGAAATACTGAAGTATGGTATTAGATAGTATTTTTCACAATAAGCAATTTAATAAAACATGATATATTTCACTTTAAATTTTTATTTTGGTTACTGGCATGTTCAAAGGCAATGCACTACTTTCTCTATTTGATATAACCTGAGTGGCATTTGGTGGCAAAATACCTTAAACACATTTAAAAAAAAAAAACAGTCCAAGAAACTTCTGCTTAGAAGCAAAGTGAAAAATTGCAACACAAAATCCTGACTTATTCCAACATAGATGAGTTCACTCAAAAAAAAAGCAGAATTAGAGCAAAAAAGAAAAATATATTTTGAACCTATTAAATCACTAACACAATGAGCTGAAAACTTTAAAGCTTTCAGACTGAGTATCAACCAAGAACTACTCATGTTTGACAACGATTTCTTATAACAGGTATCCGGTTAAGTGATGACGTATGAACACTGCTTATGGGTCTTTGTGTTTATTAATCCTGTTGTGTTTTTAACATGTTTTAATTCTTTGTATCTTGTTCTATTTAATCTGAACAAGCCCCTAAAAATGTCATCACTGTCGGCCTCTCTCTGTTTTTATTACCACTGTTCATTTTAAAGCTCAGTTTTAAAACCTTGCGATGTAACTGCAGCCCAGCCCATGCAACAGTATAGTAATGACTAACCTGGTATTGTGGATGGATTATCTCAGTTGTTCTCCTGACTGAAGTTTGGTCCGTTTACAACATCCTGCCTTGTAATTGCATATGTCCCTAACCATCGGGAACCCTCACGTTAACTTCTAAAAAAAAAGTTAGTTTTCATCCTCCAGCTTCACTGTTGTTTAAATTATTCGAACCAAAACTGTGTAGCTAGCCTCCACATAGCACATCATTATATACCAGCTATCCCAACTTCAGTAACCCTACAAACGTCACTGCTGTTTAGTTTCTGTCTTCATTTTTGTTGGAAGTGATAGCAGAGCTGTATATTATGTTTAGGTGGAAAGTAGCAAGCTAACTCCCTGCTAACTTTGAAATCCGTTAAACTTCATAAATCCTGTTTTTGTAGATGTCTGGATGTTAATCTTAATTGTCACACCTGGTAGAGCAGCCACGCTGGTCATTTTATTAAAGATGAAAGAATTTAGACAGTTTGTGACTCTCAGTGATGTTGCAATGTTCGTTTCACTTTGGGACCAGAAGCAGAGTTTGGACCCAGAAATGGCTAATGAGGTCAGACTTAAAGAGCAGATGACTTGTCTGACTGCTGGGCTTTTTGTTTGGGGTTTTTGTTGACATCATCTGATAGTAGCGAGTGTGCAAGAACCAATAAGTGGCATCGATAGGCAGGCAGACTAACAATTCTGGAGAATTAGACTACTGGGAACCGGTTCTCTAAAACAAACAGTTCTCGATTCCCACCCCTACCTCTGTATAATGGCAGAAGCTCTGGTATGCAAGGTCTGTAGCTGCAACATAGCCGGTGTCTGTCATGGTGGTGTTAAAAAGTTCTCTGGTGACTGGGCACCTGGGGAGAATGAAGTTGACCCTAAGTTCCTTAAGCCTTGTTTTCCAGGGCTGTCCTGGTTGACACGGCTCTGCAATGTCATGTGGAGATCTGGGATGGTGCCACTGGATTGGCAGAATGGTGGTTCCAGTATTTATGAAGGGGCATCAAAATGTGCTCCTTTTATACAATTTAGCTTCCCCGGAAAGGTCTATGCCAGGACAGGAGAGACTAGCCTTAGGAAAAACCTCCGATTCAGGATTCAGGATATGTCTGCATATGTTTAAAATTATGATGCACATTTTAAATACTTTATATTCTGTTTAATGTCCAGTATCATATTTGATAAATCATATGTTTGTTGTAGCTGTCAAGTGAAGACCACAAATCTACAGTATGAAAAAAATAGCTGCTCATGAACACAGGTCTACATCTTGATTTTTTTAAAGTATATTAAAATATATTTATAGTAATTTTAAAAATGAGCTGAAATAAAAGCTTTGAGCAGTGTGTGATCTGCTCAACTGTCAATATCTATGAGGGGATTCAAATATTAAATTAAAATGAAGCTGGAGTGTTGGGAAAGTAGCTGGTTAAAGCTATTACATTCAGGCATTCTCAAAGATGCTAAATGAAAGTAGTGCAGACCCTGCACCTGGTCAACTTGCCTGCTTTATTAGACAAGCTGCCGCCCCCTGTCCATCATTGATGCAGCTTTCCTTGCTAATGTGCTAAAGGAGTTATTAACAACTTTTCCACATTTTATCTCCTTTATATCACACCTTGGCCAAGATAAATATGACGAAAGTCATCTGTTACGATTGTAAATACCTGAAGCTTTTTTATTTGCTATTATTAGTTGTTTCCATATGATTTTAACTGATCTCAGAGCAGTGAAAGCTGAGCCAGTAGTAGCTTGCCTCGCTTGCTCCTCTCATGTCGGTTTTCTGTCAAAGACCAGATGATTTATCAACAAAACACAGCCTCTTAGCTGCTAGCGTCTTAGCTTGCCCAGCTCAGGAAATAGACATGCACTCAAAACACAGACAGATCTAGTCTCCTATTAGGTTGACAGAAGTGCAGCTTTCAGCGACAATATACAGCTGCAGCTGCAAGATGGCAGTAATGTAAAGGATGGATGTAGATTGTAACTAAAAGGCAAAAAGGCCTAAAAGGCAAGAATAAAGGAGAGTGCTCGCTTTAATTTGGTACATTTTAATATTTATCTATTTTGTCAAATCAAGCACTGCTTGCCTTCTCCTGACAAAACACCACTGTTGTCAAGGATTCTCAAGTGTAAGTGGGAGTTTGCCTAACCAGTCTACATGTGTTTTGTGGACTTTGAGAAGCCATTCAACCACGTCCCTTTGAAAATTCTATGGGAGGTGGTTCCATAGTATGTCGTGTTAGGCCCATTGCTGCAAGCATTCAGTCCCTGAACAACCACATTGAGAGCTTGGTCAGCATTGCCATCAGACTTGTTCCTGTCTTCCATTTTGGTAGACTTAGAATCTTATCACTGCGTTTTTGGTGTAGTTCTGCTGGTTCTATCAGGTACTGGACACCAGCTTTCACTGAAGCAGTTCACAACCGAGTGTGATAGAGCAAGAATAAAATTCAGCGCCTACAAGCCTGATGGAGCCAGTGATGCAAATAATTCTTGTCTGCTTAGTGGAGAAAGAGTTCAGCATAAATGTGACGCTTTTACCTCTTCATCTATGTCCCTACCCTCAACTATGGTCACAAGCTCTGGGTAGCGACTGAATGTAACTGTGGCAGGAATGAGTTTTCTCAGAAGAATGGCTACCATAGAGCCTCTGCTCATCAAAATGAACCAGCTAAGGTGGTTCAGACATCTGATTGGGATGCCTCCTGGACAAAGTATTTTAGACATGTTCTGCCAGGGCCAGACCCAGGATACGCTGAAAGATTGTATCTCTCAGCTGGTATGGATGGATGGAAAGACAGACTTTGTGCATTGTGGGTCATGCTAGCAATGACCCGATAAACAGCCCCAATGTATTGCCTCCACTGGCCCTTTCATCCCAAACCTCTACACAGAATAAAGGCCAGATGTGTCTTACTGAACTCTGCACAAGTGCTCAGTTCCTCACGGTATACAATTATGAAGCTTGGATCTTACTTTTGAAGGCGCTCTTACCTCCATGTCAAACTTCTTTCTCCTCCTGAATGGTGGCTTTTCTCTCTAAGCCAGCACGTCACAGAGACTCCTTGGCAACCGCATTAGCTCCTTTTCTCTGCTTCATTCATATTTTTGCCTATGACCCAATTTTCCCTGGTTTAGGCAGCATAAAAACATGAAGCACAAAGGAAATTTTTCACAGAGCTTAAAGGCTTTTTCATATGAGAGAAATTGTGCAAATGGAAAAGGGTCACAAAATTGCTGTAATGTAATAAACAGTGCCATGTGAATTGAACCCAGTTGTATCACACAATTGGGTAAGAGCTGATTATGGTAATCCATAGTTATTATATTTTTTGCAGGTATTGTAGCCTACTGTATGTACAGTCATATTAACACAGAGTAAATGAATGATGGGAAAGAAGAGAGAGATCTATAAATACTTGCTAAATGTGGAGAGGAAGAAGTTTGCAAAGTCAAAAATGTAGATTTACATCAGTACATGCGCCGGAAAAACATATGGACTTGAATTATTAAGAGCCATATAAAGACATATTTTACAGTCATACTGATCCAAATGCAATTTGACAAGAAACAACTGAGGAAAAACAGATGGCAGATAGCGTTTCTCAGACATTTTATCACACTGATTGTGAATTCATTTGAACTCACTCCTGGGACCTTGGTTAATGATCTGTGTACCTATTGAAGTCAGCCTGCAGGATATTGATGGCTGTCTGATAAACTAAGAAGAGCTTGACTTCCAAGAGCAGCTTTTGGAATTCATCCAGGTGAGCTTACTTTACTTTGTGGTTCCACTGGCTGAAGAATCATAATGAGGACTCTCTCTCCCTGCCTTGCTTTGGCCTATGGCCCTGAAGCAAAATGATTATTCCTCACATTTTGGCTAATGACTTTGGCACATCAGCATATCCTGTACTCTAACACACATCAATTAGTTTGGACTGCATGAATGCCCAAAACACTCATGTGGGCAGAATGCTGACACCAGCAATGTGACTGAGCTCTCCCTGCTTGACTCTTAAGTAGTCCTGATAACTCTTGTTTTAATGCAGAGTCAAAAGGTCCCAATTTGGAGAGCTATAATAGGTCCAGCTCAGTCGAGTCACAAGTAGACTCAATTAGTGAAAAATAATCAAGAGTTCTGGATCAGGACAGTAACATGTACACAAGTATCCAGAGGAAAAGTGCTCATTATGAAGAGTAGCTAAGGTCTTGTTGTCGGATTTGGATATTTTCATGCTTACGAAGCACTTACAAAGGAGAAACAGGAAGAAAACAAATGAGATGTGAAAACTTTCAAGAGACAGGGCCCTCGAGTAGCTGTAGTAAAAATGACAAAAGAAAGTTAATTATTGTTCTTTTAGGTTTTCGTAATGTTTATAAGCACTAATTGTGTGTTTTGTGGGTGGAGCTGACTATAATCCAGTGACAACAGCCAATATCACTCCACTATATCAGCAGCCACCTGTAGTGGGAGAATATACCCTGCCATACTGCAAAGACCGCTTAGAAACATAACAAATGGACAAATTTTTACATAACGCTTTTCTACTCTCAAAGTCTTTTAAACCCTGAGGCATGGACACAGGCCTCAAACTTCTTTGGCCGTTTGATGGAAATTTTAGGTGAACAAGTGAGATTCATTTAGGCTCATCCATTAACATTGAGGAGGATCAGCTCCCCATGTCCTGGTTCAAGATGCTAAATGATATCTCAGGAGGATTATTTCTTCAAAGGCAAAAAGCTTTTTTGGATACCTACAGAATATTAGTCAAGTAGACTCACTACTGTGGCTGATTGGTGTGTGATACATTTTAACATACAGACCTGCAGCTTCACACCATTGGCTCCTCAGCCAAACACTTAATGCCAAATTTCTAAACTTGTGGTCCCTCTCGTGCAGTGCAGGATTGCTATTGCAGACACAATAACTGTGTCTAAACAGGATTCTGATTAAGGGGTGTTCAATCTCAATCTGGCTTGCATCAGTCACATGACTACCATTAACCAATGCCCGCTCTTGACAGCAGAGCGTGCTGGTTACGAGCCGGGAACGAACTTGCAAAGAGCACGCACATTTCTTGCCGTCTGAGCGGTGCTGAGCTGTAGGGTAAACGCAAAGTAATTGGGAGACGCAGACTGATGCAAAGGAAACCAGTAAGTAGGGTGTACAATGTACACGATAGTCTATAACACACAGGCGTAATTAGGTTATTATGTACACGTTGGTAAGTTGTCTTTTTGCAACTGACAAATTGAAACAAATGAGCGTGCTGTGTGTGCAACAGGGCGACAAACATCACCTGTCCTTTTATTAACTGCACAGGTAGTGGTGGTCATTAGCTGTTAGCTAAATGGGTAAGAGTGTCATGGGTCTGTAGCTCCGCCCACTGTTTTAGGGAACATATTTAGGTTTAAAGTAAGTTACAGAGCTTTTCACTGCCTTTCTTATTTTATATGTACGTTTCGCAAAACACTACCCGATATGCATATCCACATAATTATGGTTTTATAATTATATTTATGGATTATAATTATGATATTTAAAAAACACATTGTGTTTTAAAGAAAATAAATTTTATTATGTGTACATTTTATTCCATATCCTAAACATCCACATTACTCATACCCTCATAACACATACATATAGGGCTTTGGGAGTGGGCACACTGTACGGCGTCCAGAGGACGGTCTATGTATTCAATCTCACCTCTGGCGCCGGTACGCACCTCTCAATTTTAAATGCATGTAGACATTGAGGGTTTTCAGGAGGGGTCTTGCTGACACCGGCTGCTCTCTGCCAGGAAGCACTATGCCCCTCCTCCCATGTTTTAAATGCACATTAGAACAGCACGCAGCAACACCACATATGAGCGGGCGGAGGGAGGCATGGGGTCTTCACACCCCTGTTCTCTTTTTACCATGGGGTCGGGGTGGCTGGGAGGAGGAGTTGGCCATCTGATCAGGATATCAATGCGGGGGTTCCCTGCTGCTATGGGATGGGGGGTGGCCTGCTTGTCTCCACCCAAGGGAAAAGGGTAACATCTCCTGGGTCTAGGTACCATCACCCCTGTGGGGGCGGGGGTGCATGGGCTTGGGGTTTGGAGTGTGTTTGGTGAGTGTGAGTGTGTGTCCATTTATGTATGTCTCCACGTTGGGCAAGTGACAATTCAATTCAATTCATCCATCCATTCGCATCCGCTTATCCTTTTCAGGGTCGCGGGTGGTGCTGGAGCCTATCCCAGCTGTCTTGGGACGAGAGGCGGGATACACCCTGGACAGGCCACCAGTCTGTCGCAGGGCTAACACACATAGAAAGACAACAGTTCGCACTCACACCTATGGGCAATTTAGTGTTGTCAGTTAACCTATCCCCACAAATTGCATGTCTTTGGACACAGCCGGAGTACCAGGGGAGGTCAGCAAGAAGGTCCTGAGTTAAATTCCACCATCAGGCAACAGTGCTAACCACCGTGCCACCGTGCTGCCCACATGCAATTCAATTCAGTTTTATTTATATAGCACGAAATCACAACAACAGTCGCCTCAAGGCGCTTTACAATAATACATACAGATAAAAACCCAACAATCATATGACCCCCTATGAGCAAGCACTTTGGCGAAAGTGGGAAGGAAAAACTCCCTTTTAACAGGAAGAAACCTCCGGCAGAACCAGGCTCAGGGAGGGGCGGGGCCATCTGCTGCGACCGGTTGGGGTGAAAGAAGGAAGACAGGATAGAGACATGCTGTGGAAGAGAGCCAGAGATTAATAACAAGTATGGTTGATTGCAGGGAGATCTATTAACACATGGTGAATGAGAAAGGTGACTGAAAAGGAAAAACTCAATGCATCAAGGGGGTCCCCCAGCAGTCTGAACCTATCGCAGCATAACTAAGGGAGGATTCAGGGTCACCTGATCCAGCCCTAACTATATGCTTTAGCAAAAAGGAAAGTTTTAAGCCTAATCTTAAAAGTAGA
>VURO01007523.1:7282-20176 GCA_015108175.1 Pelvicachromis taeniatus
TTAAAATTTTTTTTTTTTTTTTCTTTTTCAAACAAAACAAAAGTGTTTATGAACCTGGCATCGCTGCAGAACCACTAAACTTCTGTGTTTGTGAGCTTAGATGGAAATCATATTTCTTTGGTTATTGATCAAATTTCTCAGGATCTGAGGCCCGGAGATGTGATGCAGAAGAAGAACATGTGGGAGGTCATCGGCGACTCGTCGGGGAGGCCTGGACAAAACATGAAGGTATAAACACACAATACAAGTTGTTATTGTATACATCAAAAGTGTTCATTTTTTTGGTCTATGCAACACTGAAAAAGGATATTTAATATAAAAAAAAAAAAAATCCCCGTCACAATTTTGTGGTACGGTTATCTGATGACTGATTTAGTCAGTTTTCTAATCTTAGAGAATTTGGCACATAATTCCTCATCACATGTGCCACTTCAGAGGCCTCCACCACTCTCACCTGGTGGAGGAGTCATTTTACAAAAATGTCCATGTGATAATGACATGAAACTCTTGAACTTGATTTTCATCTTCACATTTCAAATGTTTAAAAAGTATTCAAAATGAGCTCTTGTTTATCTCTCCTCAGAGCTCAGCAGCTAATAAAAAGTACAAATTTGTCGTCACTGGACACGGCAAATACGAGAAGATTCCTGTGGACGACGAGAACGAAGAGAAGTTCACCAACGGAAAGTCCGGTAAGACCGCAGACAGGAAGTAGAAGACTAAGACCTAGCTGTCACTTAAACGGTGTACCTCCGTTCCTACAAATATGACAACATGAAGTCCTCTGAGTAGCAAGATGGTAACAACACTCTGTTCTCACCCTCATCTTGCCTACAGAGCAGAAAGGGAGAGACCACCAGGCATTTTTCAGCCAGTAGAAGTAGATCTTTGTTGACACCAGTGAGCATTTTACATGTGTTTTTAAAGTGGTATGGGAGACGCAACAAGATGGAAGACACTGTAGCTAAGCTAACAGGATCAGGAAGTGGTGCCCTCAGGACTTAAGTTACACTGAACCCCAGTATTATGATATTATATCAAGTTCCTGACTCCTGGGATATATGCTATATTCAAGCACCATAAATAGCTGAAAACGTGCTCCACACTTACTGTATTTATGGGAGGGTGTTACCAACAGCAGCTTTGATGGTTCAAGCCCCACATCATAGTGCAGCACTAACTTTTTCAGATTCTCGGCAGAATCCTCGCTGCTTGGAATAGTTTGCTTTCTGTTTTCAGAAGCCTAAAAATAAAAAATGGTCTTTGTTTGCTCATTTCTAAGCTACTTACATGATAGCAAAAATGCATCAAAACAGAGAGAGGATTCTAAGCATTGATTCCACTGTGATGCCTGAACCATCTGGCAAGCTGGCTGATGTATGTAAGTGTGTGAATCTGAGGGTAAACCGCTGATCCGTTGTGATGTGCAGACGTGTCTCTCAGCTTGTGATCACTCAGAAGCCTTTTCAGCTGTGTCTCTTTTCTTCATTAAATTCATTGCATGACAGCAAATGACTCAAAGATATACTGACGCTCCACGCCGAAATGAATCTGTGGACAAGAAAAATGTACATGTTGAGAAACATTTAAGTCAGACTGAGTTTATTTTTCAGTACTTTTTGTGCAGGGCGGCAGTACAGCAAGCTTTACGTAAGAAAAAGACACAAATTTAAAGTGCTTTAAATAAAATAGCAGTGATAGCAAAAACACAGTAATAGAGACACACAAGTCACAGTTTGGTTTAATTATGAAATGCTAAGCTGTGTTCAAACATAGTCACACAGATGGAGATATGAAGATGAAAAGAACTGAATTCAGTAGAGTATGATTTCTTTTCCATTTTCCAACTTTAGGAAAGTAAAAAATCAGAGCACTTTTTATTTCTTGCGTTACTGCGTCAAAATAAAAAAGTCAAACCCAAATAAACTGAGCGTGAGTTTGCTCTGCTTAAGATTTATTTTATCTGCGTCATCAGCTTTTGAAAACTAAAGATTGCTTTTATAAGCTGTACCTAGAATAATCTGTAGCTCCAACACACATGTTAGAAAGATCCCTAGTAAAAGACTTCTGCTGAAAAAAACAAAGCTAATAAAATAAAGTTTGGAGTGCCTACCATGCATTACACACAAATCTCTTCTGTGCATCCTTACCTTTGGCCTCACAGATCACTATCCCACTGACCTCCATCACGGTGGAGGTTCTTCTAAAAACTTTCACACGCTTTTACCTCATCAACCGTCTGTAAGTCACAGTAAAGTTTTACAAGTTGAGCTGCAAATCACTAAAATCATTTTATAGTATTTTGAACTTTATATGAGAATTATATTTTTCATAGCAAAGCCCAGTGCTTCATTTTATTTATGTAACATTACGAGTAAGCATATCAAGTATGGAGCACTCATTGAGCTGTGGTTTTTCAGGTCATCAAATGAGACGTGTAAAAATGTACTGAGGCTCAATAATGTAATCTTTAAACATTAAAATTATAAAATTGGTCAGATTAAAATAAACTCCCTCTAATTTGCCCTGTTTTGTTAGATTGTAGTGATTTAAATGATCTCAAAAATGTTAATTCAATGTGATTTTAAGAGGGTTTATTTGCAAAACACAACCATCTGAAAAACAAAATCCTATTACTCTAAATACACATCTGTTATCTAGTGAGAGGTCTTACCCTAAGGTAAGTAGCACCATTTTGAATAAAACGCCGTATTTGAATAATGATTGAACAAATTATGTATCATAAAGTCAGTTCCATTTTATTTATTATCCATAAAAACATATTTTTATTCACCAAAACTTAATTTATCTTTCTAAGCATCCACATTTCTATAATAAAAGTACCCTATGGAGTTTTTTGATCATTATTAGCAGTATGTTGCAGTTAGTACATACATTACAAGACCTGTTTCATGCAGTTATAGTAACTCAATTTTAATCTCCCTTAGGTTTTATCCATTTTATTAACAGCTGGTAGAGTGAAGTCAAAGAAAAACTGTGTAGCAATGCACCAACAAAGCACAGAAGATGGAAGCTAAGAACCAGAAATTTAACCATGTAAAATATTTTTCAAAATCCTGTGCAAATCAAAATTACGCTCAACATCCTAACCTTTAAACACCGAACGGTACGTAGGGTTCTTACTAGAAAACTCCACAGGGCACCTTTAAAATCTCGCTAATTCATAATGTAACAATGTCTGTTTGTTGTGAACACTTTGACGAAAAGAACACATGAGAAGTTCTGAAATGACAGCACTAGGTGTGACGTCTGAATGACTTTAAGACGAAGAGAGCTTTCTCTTTCAAGCTAATCCACAAATAGACATGTATGCTAACACCCTGACAGCCAGTCACACAAAGCATTTGTCAAGTATAAAGTTCAGACCGAAGTTTTCTTCAGCTCTGCCACGGAGACTAAGACGCCAGACTTTTACATTGTTTCTCTTGCTAAGATTTTCTGCATCTGTACATTAAACATACAATCCAGTTTTGTTTTGGGGTTTTTGTTTCTTTTTACATTTTTGTCTTGGTACTTCATATTGGGTGTAGCCTAAGAAGCAGTGAACCCCCGTGCTGTTCTATTAAAGTCTTTTGGTTCCTCATCTTTACCTTTTCGCCCAATCAGGCCCATTTCAAATACAGTGGAAATTTTCGTGACCGGCCTCGATGCTGCCTCTTTGAGCTTTTTAGCATCAAACTTTGGACTGAAAAGCAGCACAGGCAACCTGTATGCAAATGACGGTATTTCTTTCAGCTCATCTTTTTTCTCTTCTTTCATCTCCTCCTCACTTTTGTTTAACTCGATCTGGTGCATGATGTTCTCCTTGGAAGAAAACATTTGGAAGAGGACAGCGTCCCACATTTGTGTCGCCTTGGGAGTGTCTTTGGTTTGGTTTTCATTTTGAACACTGGGCTCGTCTCCAGCCTTTTCCTCCACTGTTTTTATCTCCTTCTGGTCCGGCCCCGAAACCTCCTTCTCAGAGCCTGTCTCTGGGAATTTGGGCTCCTCCTGCTCCACCACCATGTGCTTCTTGAGCCTGGACCAACCGCTTGCTTTAGATTTCACTCCCTTTGGCTTTACTATGGCTTTAAGAAGAGACTCGCCTGGTGGGAGGCTCTCACCACCATCCTTTTTCTCAGGTGCAGATTGAACTCCTGAAGGTGATTCTGTTTTCCCATCCTGTTCTTTGTCTGCTACAGAAGCGGAAACCTTAAGCAGAGGAAATGAAACAGTGCTTGGCTTTGAGCCTTTAGGTGTGATATTAGAGACATTTACAGGTTCTCCTTGTTCCTTTTGTTCTGAGACATCAGCATTTTTCTCAGGTATAGATTTCTGCTCAGCAGTGGGGACTTTTTCTTTACCTAGAAGTTTCTTTACTGCCTTCAGGGGATCTTGGTCTCCACCTTTAGGCAAAGGACGTTTGACTTCAGGAGTCTTCGGTTTAATTTCTTGAATAGACGTTTCCACTTTCTGTTTCTCTGCTGTTGAATGTATAGTCTTTGGCGTTTCTTGAATGGTTGTTGTATCTCCTTTTGCTGCAACCTGACCAGATACTGTGCTTGTCTCTTGTGTTAACATCACTCCTGGTGAGTCAGATGCTTGTGTAACAACAATAAAAGGGACTGGAGGTATGGCAGCAACCTTCTCATCTCTCTGGTGGTATTGAGCAACATCTTTTGGTGTTTCTTTGACTGTAGATGGCTCAGAGGGTTCTTGGCTGGGTGCTTTTGATTCTTCAGAGATCTCTCTTTTGGCTTTATCGTCCTCTTTAGTCAGCATAGTTGAAACTGAAATATCAAATGCTGGAGAGTAAGTTCTGATTCCTCCATAAGCAGCGTATTCAGCCGGTGTGAGTCCACGATAACTAGACTTTGACTTTTGAGACACTTGAGTTGGTGTTTTAGGTCTCTGAAAGGCTAAAGGTGACCCACTTAAAGGTGATGTCCCATATGTGGGTGTCTTTGGTCTTTTATAGCCAGGTGATGTGGTCATAAGTCGAGATGCCTCATATGTTGGAGTCTTAGCCCTCTGATACCCAGTCACTGCTGGTGTTACTGGAGTTTTGGGTTCCTCAGAGCCAGTTGAACTCTTTCTGCTCGACAGCTCGGGTTCCGACTTTGACTTTGTAATACTTGGTTGTATTGGTTTTGCTAAAGGCATCATGTCTGAGTGGATGTCCCCATTTAGTGTTTGTTCAAGAGGCACTGTAGTCTTCACACTTTGGGAAGCAGAACTGCTTACCACTGTTTGAGGTGCTCTTGACAACTCTGGCTCTACTGTGACTGGTGACACTGCAAATAAGAGAGGATTGGGTCTTGAGATCTCAAATACAGGTGTTGAAGTGCGATTTACATGGTACGCCGGTGTTTTAGGCCTTCCTGCTGCAGTTCTTGATGTTTGGAACTCATAATTTGGTGTTTTAACTCTGATTTCAGCTGTTGGGGTGACTTTTTTGATTTCAGCTGTTGGGGTGACTTTTTTGATTTCAGCTGTTGGGGTGACTTTTTTGATTTCAGCTGTTGGGGTGACTTTTTTTATTTCAGCTGTTGGGGTGACTCTTTTGATTTCCGCAGTTGGGGTGGCTCTTTTTGTTTCGGCTGGTGGGGTGGCTCTTTTTGTTTCGGCTGGTGGGGTGGCTCTTTTTGTTTCGGCTGGTGGGGTGGCTCTTTTTGTTTCGGCTGGTGGGGTGGCTCTTTTTGTTTCGGCTGGTGGGGTGGCTCTGTTGACCTCCAATACTGGAACAATGGTGGTATCAATCTCTGCTGTTGGTGTAGTGCCTCTCTTAATATCTGAAATTGGTGTTGTTCTTGGAGTAGCTTGTTTTGTCTCGACTGGTGTCTTACTTTGAGGTAATGTACTACCAATAGCAGTTAATCCAGCTGTGTCATACACTGGTGGCATTCTGGAAGTCTCATAAAATGATGTGCTTGCAGTGTACATCCTAATTTGAGGGACATCAAACATGGGTTTGGGTGATCTGGAGGGTTCAGTTGCTTTAAATGTTGGACGTGGACTTCTGGGTTTGACCAGTGGGGTCAACACAGTGAGAGGTCTAATCACTGGTTGACTCCCAGCTATTGTAAATGGAGTTGGACCTGGACTTCTGGGTGTTGACGATGCAGTTGCAACAGCTGTGGTAGGTCTGAGACCAGCATGGGTTTCAACTAATGTGCTAAAAGCTGACTTGTCCAATTCAGCAGCAGATACTGTCACCTCAGAAGCCAACAGCAACACTTTGGGTGGCCCTGGCTGAGTGATTTGCCCCAGGGCTGCTGAGACTCCTGCAGGGTAAACTGGGTAAGAAACTGTGGTGACATGTTGAGAATAAGAGTATGAAGGCATTGCCACTGTTGGAGGTGACATCCTAGCTCCTCTGCCATAAGCTGCACGCTGTGGGTATGGAGATGCCACATGCTGATACGGCAGCCTGACAGTGAACCTTGGCGGCTGTTGGTTGCTGTAGATGCTATGTGGTGTGTCTGGAGTGCGAGGTGGGGTGGAGTGGTCACTGTGCTCGAGGTCAGGGCTTGCTTCATTTACAGGGGAGAGGCTGGAGCGGAAAGGAGCGGTAGACTGCGATGCTTGAGCAGAAGCTTTTTTCTTGGCAGTCCTTTTGAGGAGTTTCTGAAGCCGAACATTGTCCTTTCCAGGCTTGGGCAGCAGGGGTGGGGGGTACTGGTGGGAAAGCAGGCCTGGCTGGGTGACACTACCATAAGCGACAGCCATGAGTGCTTCAGCACCCTAAGGAGAAAAAAGTCACAAGCTGTCAAAACCTAACAAAGATTTCAACTCTAGACCTTTATAATACCAAAATAGTCTAAATGGCAATAAATAAATAAGATTATAATTATGGTTGGTTCCTCGTCTTTAGTTCTGACTGCAAGTCAATGATTGATTTAAATTCTGTTTTTCACATTGGTAATTGAGCGTTTTCTTTGAGAAATGTAACCAGTCTCTCAGCATTTTATCCTAACTTATTAAATTAATGAAGGATTTACTAAGTTGGTCCTGAAAATGTTTCTGAAAGTTGCGCAAATGGAAGGTTGACTGTTTGTTTTCTTTCTGTTTTTTGCAGATTTATGTCACAGCGATTACTGAAATGGCATTTCTCTTCAAGTGGTCTCTCTTGATCTCACAACGATGTGCTGGCGATACAGACATCTAACACAAGTTACCAGAAAAACTTTGATAATTCCAACAGGGAAACTGCTGTGTAGAGGTTTCTCAAGATTGTGGAGGTTGTACAATTATACAAGAAAGCATCAGCTCAATCCCAAAGCCATTTCATCATTTTATTTAACCAATTGTCTCTTTCTTTTGGTGTTTCCTTGCATTGCATTTCTAGTATTGTGTATATATCTGACTGTAAACTTTACTATTTGTTTTTCTTCTCCTCTGCAGTTTTTGGTAAATCATAATTCAAGTCTAGTTGATGACTGCATGGTGATGTTTTATGAAATATTAAATGTTTGGGTGGGTGGGGTGGGGGGTTCCTATAGAAATCATCGACATTTTAGAAATTACATAGATGTATTGGTTCACCCTTTGACATGTTACATGTTCTGAACTTAAATCGTTGCTAAAGAACAATCTTTAAAATAAGCTGGACTTGGGAGAGATTTGAAAATACAGTTGTAATTATTCCAGTAATAATGTGGAAACTGGACTGTTTAAATAAAAAACGTTTCTTGTATATCTTTTAGTTTTACCAGCGGATTAATCTCTTGTCAGTTCCAAACACATTGTTACACACTTTTTTTTTTTTTTTAGTTTGGCATTATTAGTGTAAATCTTGATTATGTTCATTTCTTTCAGACCAAAGGTACTTGGTTAGGTACACAGATGAATAAGAAGTTTAGAAGAAATCATGGTTTGGGTTGCTATCTTAATAGCACATTTACTGCATCAGTATGCACTTCGCAAAACCACCAGATGTCTACATAATCGGTTCCACAATTTAACTTTGATTACAATACAACAGCCTGCTCTGCTTGCAAGAAGATAAAGGAGGGCACTTTAAAGGTGATGTGTATGGGACTGATACCGCCATTCAGCAGGCTAATAACATCCAAACTAGATGACATTTTTCACCTTTAATGTCCAGTTACTGCAATGTTTGCCTGTATGTGTTTATAACCCCTTTTCTTGAATAAATTAAAATCTTTTTCTTTTTTTTTCTTCAGCTGTGTCTTCACTTTGGTTAGCTTAGTTTGCTGTTTGTTGCAGTTTAATTTGAAACTATCACCTGAGACAGTGAATTCATCTGGACAGTGTTAAGTATACAAATGTGAATCTTTTTGCAACCAGAGCAGTCACTCTCTGTTGGCCTTCGAAAGAAATATGTAGCATTCAGTCTTTAAATGTACTTTACTTTAAAGACCTGGAAACTTCTTCAGCTTTTCTCAATACAGTCTATAATTAGTAATGACACTAACTGGTTCATGTGAACCATAGAACGCCCCTTATGCCAAGCTCAACATGGCTGTAAAGCAGGGGGGAGGGACTATCTCCAGTCCTGGTGGAACTGGAATCCATGAGATGAGCAACCATTTGGACAGGCAGCAGAATATTGAACCATTATTAATTACCACAAATATATTAGCTTTATTATTTAAAGTTTTCATTAGAGGGAATGAATAGCAAAAAAAATAACCCCTTTAACCAAAGGGCTGATCCCTTGATCATGACTGGATGATTTTCTTGATATTTCCACATTGTTGTCTGAACAGCTTCCAACATTACAACTGTCACCAGGCTAGCATGGTTTTACTAGCCATTAATCAGGCACCTATAGTGTACCCCCAATTTTAGCAATACAAAGGTATTCCATTGGAGGCACATGGAAAGGATGTGCATTTTTAGCTTATGAATAAGTCTTTAGTCCGTCAAGAATTAAAATAAGTCAACTTCTCTTGAAAAGTTTATCCTGTGCCTCAAACACTGATGTCCTGATGGTGACTCATCAGCAAGTGTCATTTATGGAAGACGGAAACTGGCAATTTAGGATGAAACACCCACCCAAAGAATCAAGCTGAACTCCTCCTTGTCTGTGATACCTCTTCACAGCTGATGCTGGAAGCCTGTTTCACGGCCTAATTTTAGTTTGAAGGCAAAGGGGACACTGGCCAATCACCTGCTTTCCTTTTTTAAGACTCATGGTTTTTTACAGGCCGCATCACTTTCCTGAAAACAATAAATCATAGAGCTGTGATGCGAATTCTCAGATGGAGTCTCTGCAGGACCAGCTGCCTTAAAGCCATCAGATACAAGCTTGGTGTAACAGGAGGAGTAAGATGAATGTATATAAATGTAAGTTATATTTCTCCACTGACTGCAGCCACATAGTCTATTCTTAGTACATTTTACTGTCCTGCACAGAAATCTTTTCACAAAATTATGTCTCAAAGAATTGTCACTTTAGTATTTTCAGAGTTCAACAGAAAACCAAAGATATGGGAAGAAGCTGTCAATTCGTGATCTTACAATAATATTACTGAATCTGTAGTTTCCCAGTAGACCAACACATTATTTACAGCTTGCTATACACCAGAATTAGAGCTAATAATATCAAGTTTATTGTGACTTTCATTCTACATGGGCAAGATTTAAGGTTTTAAAATGTGGCGAGTTGCAATATGATAATTTTCATGGATTACATGAAGGATAATGTGTAATAGTTTCAACAACAGCCACATAAATGGGCCTAATACTGTAAGGTAAAGATGCTACAGTACTCTGGTGAAAACTCTAACAATCAAATAAACCCCTATGAGCAAACACTTGTTGGAAGAAAAACCCTTTTAACAGGAAAAAACCTCCAGCAGAACCAGTCTCAAGGTTGGGCAGCCATCTGCCATGACCAGTTGGGGGTGGAAGTGAAAGAGGAAGTACAAAATAATGGGGAGACTAGGACAAAACACAGACCAAGGGCAAAGAAGACGAATGGCATGCGGGAGTGATATAGAAACATGAGGATTGAAAAGAGGTGAGTGCAAAAGAAAAGCTCACAGTGAATCACATGAAGTATCGCAGCAGTCTGAGCAAAAGCTGAACTGGGAGCTGGTTCCACAGGAGATGGCTGAAGGCTCTGCCTCCCATTCTACTCTTAGAAACTCTAGAAACGTCAAAGAGCTATGTTAGGATAATATGGTACTACTTGGTTTTCAAGATAAGGTGGGCCTGAATAGTCAGAATTTTGTATTTGAGAAAAAGAGTTTTAAATAAAATTAATCAGTCACCAAAGAGAAGCCAATATGGGAGAAATGTGATCTCTATTTCTAGCCCCTATTTTTTTCAGCAATACTCAAACAAGACGTTTCTAATTTTACAGATACTCCAAAGAAAGAAAAAAAGCAGACCTACATATTAGCTGAAAAATTACTCCCATGGGTCCAGAGTAAGCGGACAACATGTTTCTAAGATTTTCTTTAGGTTTTTAAGAACAATTTTGTCTCAATATAGAAAAAGAAAATGATTGCATCCAGGCCTTTATGTCATTAAGACATGCCTGTAGTCTAACTAACTTACTAGTTTCATGTAGCTTCATGCATTGATATTTCTCGGTTTATATACATAGCAGTGATAAAGGAAGTATGTCATGTCTTCAGGTAATAGTGATTTTAGAGAACAGGTCATGGAGTCAAAATAATCTTGTACATTCCAAAGCAAATTCATGAAAATCTGGCCAAAACATTTAAAAGTCAAAACAGCAGAATCAATAAATGGATGGTTTTTGTATATCTCTTTATTATTTAGTGAGATGATTCACTGAGCACTTTACATTCTAGACTTGGACTTGTCTTTACTTAGCCTGAAACTTCTGAATTTTACATATTTACCTTGTGTTGATGTTATTTATTTGAAAAAAAAAAAAAAGGTTATATTTGCTTTCCCAGTCAGGCCATAAATTTTAGTTTGATATTTAATACCAGACTGAAATGGAGTGCAGCTCCATCACATATCCTCTCATGTCTCACCCCACATAAATAAATGCACACATATAGACGTGTATGTGCAGATCTGCTGAAGGGTGAAAAGCATCTGACCTTATGACATCACAGCTCCCGAACACCAGATAGGGCCTGGGAAATATGTTGTCACTGAGAATGTCCAATCACATGACAGCAACACAACAGAAATGGATCATGAACCTCAGACTGGGATATTTATTTTCTAATGGACTGTTCTGTAGTTCTTTTTAATTCATGGAAAATGAGACAACATAGTCAAGGTCAGCTTCAAATAAGACAGAAATATATTTGATAAGAAGTAATAAGAAGGTTTGAGTTACAAATAAAGCAGCGCTGACATCATGAAGTCTGCAAAAACAAGTGTTCGATATCCTCAGTTTACTATATGTGTCACCTCAGTGAAATGTAGGCCAGTGCTGGTTGTGTTTTAGACCTCCCACCCACCCTTGCACACACATGCACACACATCTCCCTGTCTGAACCTGCTGCCTGCCTGACACATGAGATGCTCACTGCTCCTTTTAAGGCTTTGGTAGTTTTGGTATTTGGAGTGCCTTCAGGATGCAAGTTCAAAAGAGGAAAGAGTAATAATAGCTGCGTAATAAAAGCCAAGCTGCGCCACAATGCCCTGCTTAAGCAAATGATCCACCCCAAAAAGTCATTTACCTGAAGTTATGATGCTCAAACACAGCAAACAGTGTTTTTGATGAAAAATGGAAGAGCTTACCAGGTAAAAACTTATGATGATGTTCAAAAGCACTCCAGGCAGGTTCCCCTTAACAGAACAGAGCACAGGTTCAAGTTCATTGTCAAACAGTGAACTCAACATGTACAACTTTATTCCCCGAGAACTGTACAAAATAACATTAGAGTACAGTCAAAGCTAAGTGTGATACCTTATTGCAGAAGAGGACAAATAACCGAGAGGGCAGAGTGTGTTTATGATGCCAAAACAGTGCCTGGTTAGCACCTAGCTCAGCCCTGCTGGTGCTTTAATGTTGCACTGAGGACAAGCAAAAGTACCCTGAGCTCCCCAATCACATCAGACACCTTGGTGCTGAGTTGGGGGGGTGATTCTGCCTCACTAACCCTGCGAACAGTGTCCCTGTGCTCTATCTGGAGAACAAAAGGCGTAATTATGGTGTGTTTACCTGTGCGACTGCTGCTTGGGGGGCGGCCGGCCGGCTGCTGCCTGCTTGTCCCAGCCCGGAGTGTCAGAGCGGCAGGTTCATGTTGAGCCCAACTCGACCCCCCTTCTGCAAATGGAAGGAACAGGCGCCATGACAATCCAAAAATAAATCCTGAGCCCTGTGAGCTGCTCAGTGGCAGCAGCGTAGTTGTGACAGCAAGGCGAGTTGAGGCAAGATGCATCACCAACAGGTCACTGCACCTTAGGTTTCACCACCTTAGGGCTCTAAAACTGGGGTCTGAGGGCCTCTCGAGGGTCCTTCAGGGATGCACCAAAGGTCCAACAAAAGGTTGTGAAGTGTGCTCCTAAATATGACAAAGGCTTCATTTTATATAAGTCTGTTAGCATTTTTGTTGCTTCAAGGGTCCTTATTCATGGGACTTTTCATTTTTTGAGTTCTTTGAACTGTGTGGGTATGGTTAAACCAAATCTAAAAAATAAACAGACCTCATTTTGATTTTCTAGTCAGAAAAAAGAAGTCTCCCAGTGGCTAAGGTTGGTCTTCAAACTGGTTTTATTTAAACGTCCTCTCAGCAGCGTTATTACTGGTCACCACTCTGTGGTCCTGGGTTTTGTGTTGCTTTTTAGTTTTAGATCTGTGTTTGGTGTCTTTTTTTTTTTTTTTTTTTTTTTTTTTTTTTTTTTTTTTTTTGGTTAAATGTGTTTTTTTTTTTTTTACACACACACACACATATATACTCACACACACACACACACACACTCACTCTCACG
>VURO01007526.1:39755-56179 GCA_015108175.1 Pelvicachromis taeniatus
CTATGAATTGAGATTAAAAAAAAAAAAAAAGCGTCTACACTTCTGAGCAATGCCAGGATTGTGCAAGTTGTTTTGTGTGTGAAGGTAGTTAAATATCCTGTTGAAAAGTGTCATGGTTGAAGGCCATATGGTGAGAATGCAGGGAGCCTTTACCAGTCACCCAAGGAATAGATAAGATAAAACAGAAAGAGAAATGAGCAGAAGAAGAATCAGTGTGGTGGAGCACATCTGATGCAACCTGGAGTACATTTAATTATAATGTCCTCCATAGCAGACAACCCCCCATGAGCTTTTCTTTTCAGCCAATGATGCAACGTTTCTTATTTTGCTTGTACACCCTGCACCTCCTCTGTGCATTCTCCCACATCTCATCTGCAACAACTTGCAGCTGTCCCCTTCACAAAAAACTATTCAAAGAGAAATGTGTAGTTTTAGTTGTGATGACCAGTTAGTACACAGGCATTACCGGGAGTTTGAATGATTTCAAGTTTCATATTGTTTTCGTTTGCTGATGCAATTCCAGCTAACTTTTAATGCACATCTTATTTATGTATCAATCTAAATTTTATTAGAATTCAAACAAATCCGTTAGTGTATTCTTTACAGTGCATAGGTGGATCAAACCTCCAAATGTGTGCTGTTATTTTCACATAGTCCGCTGTATGCTGGTCATACTGCTCTGCACACATATTTTTTTTAAAAAAAAAGGAAAATGAAAAAGATATAATCAATCCACAAACGAAAGTGAGTTTTATTTAGATGTTAAAGAAAGAAAGAAAAAAAAAATCACAATAGCAGTATGCTGCGACGCCTTGATAGAGCCATTACAGCCATGACAGCAGGGCCAGGATTTCACTGCGGCGGCTCCAGCAACAGAGCTCAGCGTGCAAACACACAATACTGGCCGAGCAAATAACACCAAAAAGACTATATTTTAACATCTGCTGCTCTCGGAATCGCTCTCACATCGCAATCTTGCGCTACACGACGATAGTTGTGGAGGTATTTTTAACGAGAAGGGGCGAAACATAAGAAGCGACTCAAATTTCTCCCACAAACTTTTGAATTAAAGGGGGTGTGTGACTCTTTCTCCTCCAAACTAGCTATAACTGAAAACATTTTTACTACGAACATCTCAGCGCCGCGAAATGTTCCTCCCAAGGCCTTTTCATGCAGAGAAATAAAGGTCGGTTGTAGGAAAATATGACTCTTCGACATTATGGTTTCACTTTAAGTCGAAAAACTGAGAATATTTCCCTTTAAATGTGGGAAATTATCATGACAGGCGCGGGTCTTTGCGAACCGTTTCGAAGTAAAGAGCGCCATACGTGATGTATCCCTGTGAAAAGCGAGCAGCTCGGCTTGTACGCAAGCAATACGGCCTGAAACGACAACAGGCCATAAAACACAGCGGATACCATCCAGCCGTGGACACACAGCTCGTAGCTTACCTGTTAATGTAATCTAATCGCGCCGAAACGGTACAAAAGAAAGAAAAGTGCTCCGGCCAGCGGCTGTGTTTCTTTCCGTCCTTCAGAAGTGATCGTGTGCTTTTCGCAATAGCACCAAGCTAGCTAAAATGTCCACGGAGGAATGACTTCCGGGTGTGGCTTTCACAATAAAAGTCATGACGACAAACTTACGTGTCAGACGTCCAAAAAACTAAGAAAAGTGTTTTTCAAAAAGACCTAATTGAAATGGCTTTAATTTTGAAGTTTATATTTCCTAAAACCAGAGCGGAACAATGGCCGGGCATGCAGGTTTAATAAAAGCTAGTACTGATTTTAATTTAAATATAAGTTGTTGTTGTAGCTAAAATCAGCCCATGTTGTCATGTTTTGGGGATTTTTGTCTTAAATTAAAAATAAATACAACTTCTAAGACAATAGTTTACAAGGTACTAAAGTTAAAGCGGTCGATTTAATTTAATTCATATTTTTGAATTGCTATAAGATTATAATAAGATTGCAACAAAGATAAGTGTGTCTAAACCTTGTACATTATCACATTTATTTTAGGTCAGATAGATAGATAGATAGATAGATAGATAGATAGATAGATAGATAGATAGATAGATAGATAGATAGATAGATAGATAGATAGATAGATAAACTATAACAAAAAATAAACTGCTAAAACAAAACTTAATAATAACCTAAAAGCCATATAGTAATAAAACACATAAATAAATGGATAAAGTGCAGAGGAGAACTTATGGCACTGAGTTTATGAAACTCACAGCCTTTGGGAGAAGTCTATTTTATGTGCTTTGAGAGTATATGCAGCCTTCTGCCTGAGGAAAGGACAGTAAACAGTTTATGGGCTGGGTGGAAGGGGTCTCTCATCATGTTCACTGTGTGATTCTGCATCTGTTGATATAAATATCCCTTAAAGAATTGAAGCTGCTGTTAATAATCTTTTGGGGAGATTTACATCGCCTTCTTGTCACCTCAAAGCAGTTGCTATACCAAACAATTATAGAAGATGTCAGGATATGCTCCACCACACAATGATGAAAGGAAGTCAGCACTGCTGCACCAAGGCCATGCTTGTATCAACCTCCTCATCATACAAAACAGTCGTCTTAATAATACTGGCTGTTTTCTGGCCTGTTTGAGGTCATTGGGTATATGCAGACTGTTTGACTGTGGTCACCGCAGCTTTTCCTCTAATGAGGAGGGATTGAAGGATGTGAGGTCTCCTCCTACCACCACAATCTCTTTTATCTTCCCCAAATTTCCCACAAATTGTTTGCATCACACCACAAGTTCTTCCACGTCTCTCCTCTACACTGACTCATCGTTGTTTGCAATCACACCAACAACAGCTGCATCGTCTGTAAACGTCACAATATGATTTATTGGATGCTTTGCTGAGCAATCACATGTGAGTAGTGTGCACAGTAGGGGGCTTCAATACAATCTCAATCACAGCTGAGTTTTTAGGCACTGGGACAATAATTGACCTCTCAGGCACCACATCCTAGGAGATGTTAAAAATGCATGTCAACACCATGTTGAGCTCCTGAGTAGGAAAAAGTTTAAACCAGTGATGTCAAACTCATTTTGTATCATGGGACACAAAAGTGTCTCGAGTGGGCCAATACTGTAAAACTCCCATTTCTTGCATTTAAACCCTGAGAAATCTTAATATAGAAAAGTGCAATTTCAATAGTACGTCTCAGTTTTTCTACCTGACCTGAATGGTAGTAAACAAAAGAAATGTGGCAGCATGAAAAAATAAATGTGTAAAATTACAGAAAAGTTCTGTAATAAAATCCCAGACAATTCCACGGTATTTAATTTAATTATTTATGTATTACTTTATTATTTTAGCGTGGTGTGAATGTCAGAGAGACCTTCATCGGTAGGAAAAAGTAAAGCTTATGAAATTACAGTTGCAAGTTCTAAATTTATGCCCATCATTTACTATGTTCAAAGCCATCCAGTGGGCTCAATTTGGAGTCTTTGCCAGATCAATTCTGGATTCCCGGGCCTCATGTTTGACACCTGTGGTTTAAATTAGTCTAGAAACATACAGCATTGTGCACAAGTCTTGAGCTGCCACTCGGTTCTTTATATTTTGCTTCCAAGGAGCCAGGCTTTCTTTTAGTAATAGTTTTGTATGCTTTCTTCTTCCTCTTTAAGTTGCCTCCTTTAGGGATCTCTTTCATTATCTCACCCTATCCTTGTGAGTATCATCTTCTCGCACACCAACCATCTTTCCTTTTTCTCTCTCTCTCCTCTGTTAATGTGTGTTTCTTCCTGTGTTCCCGAGGTGGAGTGTTTCCTAGGTGTCTGCCCCTGTTGACCACACACCTAAAGATCAGAAGCAGTTGAGCTGATTACTACCTGGACTATTAATCCAGTCATGGATTGGCCTCCTGGACTTCAACATTATTATTATACAACATTAATGAAGCAATGTGGGATCACCCTAGAGAGTGGAGCAAATGGTGGTTGTTGTAGTGTGGTTGTTATCACAAATTTGGACAACAGAAGTCCACTCATTATGCCTGTCATCAGTTATTAAGTGATGGTAAGGGGATCTTAATGATACATTAAAGGAAGACTGGTAACTATTCAGGGTGAGGAACCTATTGTGGTCCATATGTGTGTTAGACATTGGTTACATTGAAAATTATCTAGTGAAATGTGTTTTACAGATGTTGCTGTTGGATACTGAATTTTCTTCTGACTCAACAAAGAAATCACCAAAAGGCGATTTGATGAAAGAAAAAAAGAAAAGTAAAAAAAAACCTAATCCTGTTTCTTATCGTGGCTGATTTTAGAACGTTTACATTTCATAAACGCAGATAAAACACGAACTATTTCTCGACTAATGGCCTATCTCTTCTTACCGAGAATTTAGAGGAACTTGATTTCTATCAACGGGCAGTCCGGTAGAGCGGCTTCCCTTGAAGTCTGCAACATACTCCCCGTCATTAGTATGTAACTCTGTAAAACATGCGCACCCGTAGAGGGCGTGCCCACATTGTACAAAGATGATAGGTTAAAATCTGTGTCAGTCATATTACACAGCAAAAACATGCCCGCCCATTGTCCCCGGGATGAGGAGAGGACGGGTGTTTCGGCAGAAAAGAACAGGGAAATGAAGTTGACAGACGGGCAAGCCCAGCGGCAAGTCACTCTGTAATAACTAGGAAGCTAGCAAGTTCGATGACAGGGGTCACTAGAAGTGAAATTTACATGAAATAACACTGCTATGACTGTCTTGAGTTTGAGGAAGTTGTAGCTACAGTTAGGGGACGTTAGGTAGCTACAGCTGTCAGACAGCGTTACAGACTTTTTCAAAGTAACGTTACAGTGGATACTGAAAGTGGAGACGACTCGCTAGCCCGCTAGCTCACCTTTGGTCACCGAGCGTCTTTGAAGTTCGAAGCTACCCTTCATTCGGTGAGTGTAGACAGCCTGAAGTAAATATTTCAGCAGGGTGTTTTGTGTGTGTGTTTCCCTACGACCGTCGTTCTCTAACTGCGTCCTGTTGGTAGTTGGCTTGTTTCTAGCTACAGCTAACTAGGTCACAAGCTAGCTCAACTTTGCCGATGAGCGTGCTGCGACGTTGACATTTTGACGTCCTGTTCTCCGTGACATCCTTGTTTTGTTACAAAGCTTGACTTCTACTGTTCGGTTGGCCCAGCTTAGTTTGAAAGTGGGCCGACTAATAGAATTAATTCACCCTAAACTCAACGTAAGAAACGTTAAGAACGAAAAGTTGCTAGCCTTTTTTTTTTTCCCCGACTACCGTGAAGTAGCGTTGTGAGTTACTTCAAACTTTAGTCTCTTCCTTCTTATGAGCGTTTGTCTTTAGTCAAGCGCCATAACTCACTCACGTGTAGCTCATCAGGTGAGGGTTTTTTCAGCGATTTCCTGATGCAAAGAGGTGCAGGAAGTCGAATAGGTTTATTTGCACAATTTTAAAACGAGTGTTATGTTTCATCAGAGATCTGGTCTTGGATTACCTGTCTTCAGCCATGCCTTTTCCTTTCGGAAAGTCTCAGAAGAACCCAGCTGAAATAGTGAAGAGTCTGAAGGACCATGTTGCATACATGGAAAAGCTTGATGCTGGGGACAGCAAGAAGTGTGAAAAGGTCAGCTGTGGATTTCTCTTAGGGTGGCATAAATGTTAAAAGTTGCAATAACTCTGAGCAGCAGCTGATTATATTCCCCCCTTCATGTTATTAAGGTTGCAGAGGAGGTGTCCAAAAATCTTGCCTCACTGAAGGAAGTACTTTGTGGAACAGGTGACAAGGAGCCCCAAACTGAAGCAGTGGCTCAGCTTGCACAGGAGCTGTACAACACCAACCTTCTCATTTCTCTCATTGCGAACCTACAGAAGATTGATTTCGAGGTATGGAAAAAGATGCTATTCTTTCTGCACTGACTTTATGAGTTTAAAGTATTGATTGCTTGGTGCACACAATGAATGATCAGGGTGTGTGTGTGCATGCCTGATTTGAACATCTATGCCCAAAGCAAAAAACAAAACAAAAAACAACACACTATGCATATCAGCACCCAGTCTGAGTGGTTGTTACTGTGCAGGGGAAGAAGGATGTGGTCCATTTGTTCAGCAATATTGTGAGACGTCAGATTGGCACCCGCACGCCCACGGTAGAATACATTTCTACACACCCACAGATCCTCTTCATGCTTCTCAAAGGGTAAGTTCATCTTTTCAGTGTATAGAAACAGTGTTTGGTCATTTGATGTTCAGTCTGACTGCTCTTTGTCTATTTACGTGCATTAACAACAGATCCACCCGTAGAGCCTCATAAACAAACACACAAATCATTAGCATGAAATAAAAAGCATTTGGCTTTTGCTTTTTAGGTACAAATACCTTCCTTTAACATGCCTTGCAGTCTTCTGCATTAGCCAGTATGAGTTTCAACAACTCCCAAAGGAACAAGCATGAACTTGCTCACATGTGGGCTACACATGTAGATGGATGGATAAAGCAAGAAGTACAGTGCTGGTTTTACAGCTCTGAAAAACTGAGTCATCCTGCTCACTCAGAGACCAGCTGCATGCTACAGCTGCTGTTTGGTGGATCAAATGCCATCTTATTCGGTTGAATGTCACAACTATAAAGAGGAAGATTTGGTTTGTTTATGAGAGGCAGACATCAAAACCTGACATTTAACGTTGATGTCTCGGTTTGTTACGCAGCTAATGAACTCCCTTGTTGTGCGTGGGGAAATTGTGTACTTTTTGCACAGGAAAAAAAAAACCTCGCCGTGGAAAATGAGACCTAGAAATGTCACGTTCAACCCAAAATGTTGCCAAAAACAACTTTATTGATCCCACTAGGGGCAATTAGTTTGGAGTAGTTTGTTGTACACAAAGCACAGGAACTTTCACACAAACGGATGGGCAATAATGTGGAAGGAGATGGATTAAAATAGAAATATATGAATGAACAATAATAAGCAAGTAAAACACTACGACACCGTGATGGCCGCAAAGGCAGTTCACTTACAAGACCGTGTTCAGCCAAAACGCTTACTGCTTTTTGTTTGTTTTGTTCACTCTGATGAGCGTGTGAACAAATTTCAATAATGCTGTTCAGGCTGCTTCTACTGTTTACCATTAAAACCAATAGATACAAGGAAACAGTTTGTACAGTTTGTGTACATTTAATGGCCAGATGGGTACACAGACCTCTCAAAAATCACAAAACGCCTTTCACGTCTGTGTGAAGGTTGTTCTCGTTCACTTTGCCGTATCATTCCACATCTATTACAGATTGAAATGTTTATAAAATCCAACTTCACGTAAATCTCTACCAGGTCTTTGTCTGAAGACTGACAGGCTGGATTAATCAAAGTCAGCAGTGATGGTAGTTTGTGTTGTTCCAGCTGTTTGTGCAAGTCTTTCTTCTGAGTTCATAACTAACCTGCAGCAGTTTTGTGCGATAAAGCGTGCTATTACAGGGTCCATTGTGATCGAACTACAAAATCCTTACCTTCAGACTAGTATCTGTGTTTTTTATAAACTGGAGTTCTATATAGGACGTTGCATTTGTAATTGTCAAAGCGACCAGGAGCATTTGACGTTTCTTGCCGTGATGACAAATCTCTGGCAGAGCCTAAGGGACACTGTCTAGCATGGGAGTGTTATGGCTCATTCTGTCATAGTTGTGAGAATGGGGGGATGAAATCGAGATGGGCGTTAACTTAAGTGAACTTTTATCTGAATGCTGTCTTTTTAACATATTGATGAAAGGGCTTCTAATGCATTCTTTACAGCTCCTTGATTTAAGTCCAAGAATATATCACAGTAAGGAATAGAGCGGTGTCCACTACTGTAAATAATAAAGAACGAGAGTGTTAATGAGACAATTTTTAAAGTACACAGCAGCCTTTTTATTAAAGGTTATTGTTGTGACATTGTAGAAACAGTTCTCAGACAAAAGCTTGGTATCCTCTTGCCATTTTTCTACCTGTTTAAATGAGTATAACAAACTTTGCATCCTGTGCTCCTCTCCCTGCCAAGTAAACAAATTGCAGTGGTTCAGATTTTCCATTCACACTTAACAAAACATAGTTTTCTCCCAAAGTTTTTCATAATTAATGAGCACGACTGATTTAAGATCACTGCTTATTGTTGATCTTTAGATGAGTACATAAGTGCTCCAAAAAGCAAAGATCTGGTTTCAGGGAAGTGACCTATGGAGGATACTGACATTCAGCTGAGTTGCTTTGGGCCAGATGTAACATTTATTTATTTATTTATTTTTTTAAGGATCTCTGTCACATTCCTCAATTGTCAAATTCAGCAGACTTAAAAAAATAAAATTTAAACACTTTTAATTGACTTCAATTTTTACTATCTTGGAGATTTACATAAGTTTTACCCTAGTTTTAATTCTCAATGTCACTCAGTGATTGACGACTTCCCTGCCTGTAGATCGCTGCTGCTGTACTCACGTTCTGCATTATCGTAATCCATTTGTTTACTTTTGGGAGGATCTCATTCCTTCGTCACTGTAAACACTGAGTTGATGTCACACTAACGGCGAAAGTGTTAAGGATGTGATTATATATCTAGAGTGAAAGTTGCATAACTGGGGATGTGTTCACTGTCACTTGGACCTGACATGTATGAACCTGTGCAGATACGAGGCTCCAGAAGTGGCTCTTAACTGTGGCATGATGCTCAGAGAGTGCCTGCGTCACGAGCCTCTGGCGAGGATAGTGCTCTTCTCTGAAGACTTCTTTTGCTTCTTCCATTATGTGGAGCTCTCAACCTTTGACATAGCCTCAGATGCTTTTGCCTCATTCAAGGTACACAACTATATTTTGTTTTTAATGGCAAGGTTAACATCCTGACTGTTCCTAGCTGATATCTTGGCCTCTTCTATTCCCTATCAGGATCTTCTCACAAGACACAAGATTATGTGTGCAGACTTCCTGGAGAATAATTATGACAGAGTGAGCTTTCTTGATTGGTTTAGATTTTTAATTGGGAAAACTGCTCATTCTTTGCCTAACTAACTTTTGAAATATTTATCAGGTGTTTACAGAGTATGAAAAACTTCTGCACTCTGAGAACTACGTCACAAAACGGCAGTCTTTGAAGGTACTTCCTCCAGCTCCTGCTCAGTGTTAAGTTTAACTGAGAAGCTTGTGGACTGATTCAGTAAACTCTCATGTATGTTTTTATTTATTAGCTCCTAGGTGAACTTCTCCTGGATAGGCACAACTTCACTGTCATGACGAGGTACATCAGTCGGGCAGAGAACTTGAAGCTGATGATGAACCTGCTGAGAGATAACAGCCGAAACATCCAGTTTGAAGCATTCCACGTCTTCAAGGTGCACAAATAATTTCTCAAGTGCAAAAATCCACTCTTATTAAATCTGAATTGTGTTGTGAAAACCCCACGTAACTGCTGCCGTAAGTTGGTGTAATATTGAATGCGGTTTTTAAAGACATATTTGAGCTGAAGGTAGAAACTTGCCAAAGCAGATTGTCTTCCCCAAACAAAGGTTTTGTTTAGTCAGGCTGAGTCATTGTGATTTCTCTTATTTAAAGGTTTTGTTGCTGTTAACAGCTTCACCTCTCATGTTTTCACTCCTAACTGGATATTTGGCCAGCTTTCTATTATGCTAGTCTTTAGTATCATTCAGCTGCTTCTCCAAAGAGTCTCCAGCAGTTGGTCAGTCACGAGGACTCTAACTCCATCGTGTTGGACTACAGCTGGCGAAGGTGCCCTTGATCTGCTCTGGAGATCTGCTACAAGCTGAAGGATCACTGAACCTAATCAGAACCTGCAGCAGGAGGAGAACTGGATCATGTTTAGGGCACAACAAGAGCTACCGTCGCCAGCTGCAGTGCAAGACTTTGGCCAAAAATTCATTTGCTGGACTCATCTGTGCATTGCATCCACAAATGGTACCTAAGACTTTTAGGTTTAGGTACCATTTGTAACGAATTTACCATAATCCCACTCTTTTTTTTCCAAAGGTATTTGTTGCAAACCCCAACAAGACTCAACCCGTGATGGACATCCTGCTGAAGAACCAGACCAAGCTTGTGGAGTTCCTTAGCAACTTCCAGACGGATAGATCTGAGGACGAGCAGTTCTGCGACGAGAAAAACTATCTGATCAAGCAAATCAAAGACCTGAAGAGACCCACAGCGCCCGAGGAAGCCTAATGCCGCGGGGACGACTGCTCTGTCAGGTGGTAGATTTTAGAGGTGGTGGTTCAAGCTGCAAGAGAAAAAAGAAAGCAAAACAAAAACATGCGTCTTTAAGATTTAATACTAAGTATAAAATATAGGAAAAGTTAAGATTACTTCCTTCACTTTCTGGCTTAGCGTGGATGTGGAGGTTCTTTCCATCCAGCAACCTGAGTGGGCCAAGAACTGTTATTTAAACCGCAGTGCTTCTTATTTACCGATAACCAAATGCCTTTTGGTTCCTTCTTCGGGCCTTAAGCTGTTACTTTTCCACATACATGGAAATTCACAACATTCACAACCAGCTCGAGCACTGAGGTCATTTTCCAGAACTTGTACATGCTTTAGAGATTGAAAGGCTGAGAAGTAAATATATTATTTTTCTAATGTATCTTTTATGCTAAACCATTTAAAGCCTCCAGTATGTCTTCTCCCCAAATGATGCTTATTTTCATTGCTTAGGTTTGGTTTATTGCTTTGTTTTTTTGTTTTTTTTGGTAAGCCATTCTTTGTACAGGGACTTTCTTTAGAAATCCAGCTTTAGAAGAGTGGCAGGTCGGCTCATATTGGGCAGGTCGGCTCACAGTAGTAACGCTTGGCGATTGTTGCGCAGTTTTCAGGCTTTCGTTGGCGAGCGTGCGATTACGCAGGTCAGAAACGACCCCGTAGTGCTGCACTTGCCAATGCATTAGCTGTCACAGGAAGAGAAAATCAAAACCATAGAGGAATCAATTAATTGTACTGTGATTTTTCAGGCTGTGCTCAGCAACGCTTACATGACTGAAATAGAAACAAGGCATCAGATAACGCTGCAGGCTACCAGCCCATCCGTTCGCAGCTAACACGGACAGCCAGGATACACCGATTGATCTCGCTGGCAGCGCTTCATTTCTTCTACACGTTCTAAAAACTGATGGCAATAAATTAACAAACAATTCATAAAAATGTTACACTGTGCACCTGTTATATTCATATCGGAGCGTGGTGTGTTAGTGAACCACAGACTTTTATTATAATGTTAATCCGGGGTCGTGTTTTTGCCTGGATAATTTCACTGCTACACTGGACCTGATTAGTCTGAAGACTGAAATATATTCGAAAACAATCACATTTCACCTCAGAGACCACACGGTCATTCACTTTAATACAGAAGAGACAAACTGCTAACGGAGACAGTAAAATGTTAGGTTTGCTGTCGTTTCTGATATGATTATAGCAATAACACAGTGCATAACCACACATGCCTGCAAAGCATCAGAACAGTGGGTCCCATCAGATGTCACCATATTGTCAGGATAACCACATGCACTGTTCCACATGAGAGTTTTGGATGATGAGCACTGACTTTATTCCTCACGTGCATCACCAGAACTTAGTCGACATAATTGCCTTATTTCTGCTGTTGTTATTATAGTAGCTGAAATTACAGCGTTTCAAAATGCGTCGTCTGTGCAGACTGTTAGTGTATATATACCTCATGGGATTTGAGTTTGCAGATGCTGTTTTGTTTTTTTTCTTCTTTTCTTTCCTTGACAAGATATTTCATTTGCCATTTAACCAAAACAAAAGCACACCGCAGTGGTTTGAATGCATGCTGACATATGATACATTTGTTCTGGCTTGAACAGGGACTGTAGCCTGGTTTTCACAATGGAAAACTGGATCCTTTTTTTTTTTTTTTTTTAAACTCAAACATTTCATTGTGTGGCACCACACAAATGTTAATTCATAGTGAATTGCAGTGTGGTACCTTGTAATGAATTTTTGCCTTATTTAAAGACATTTCATGGATCGTGATTGATCCTTTCAATTTCTAATTTGTTCTAAACCAAAGTTGATATGAAAAAAGGGTTAAAAATGTAAAAAGATTAATTTAAAAAAGGTTCATTTCAGGTCCCAAATGCATTAGCAGTTAAGTTCTCGGGTTCACATGTAGAGCAGGTTTATTACTAACTGCGATACTTACTTTTATGTAAACCCTGGGAGTGTAAATATATTTTAAGAGATCTGTAGTAGGCATTACACAGTGTAGTTTTCAGTTGGGTTGATTTGGCTTGATCATTGTTTGGTCCACTTCATGAGACGGTGACAAAGAGTGAGGACTTTCAAGAGCCATCAGATAATTTGATAAACTTGCTTTGAATGTGGTACATGATGCATGGATAAACTGAAGTCCTACACACAGTGCATTGTCATGTCATCAGTTTAGGAACTCTATAAAAACAAATGTGTGAATACATTGGGTATAACCTGTATACACAGTGGTGATTACTGATGTCTCCCTGTGGTCAAACGTAGAGATTTGCTGAGTACAAAAAGTCTGCTATCAGTAATAATTAAAACTGTTTAAGATTAGTTTTTAATGGAAGGGGAGAGAAAAATTGCCTTTATATAAACATGGATGCAGACTTCCTTGAAATTTGGCCCCAGTCATGACATGCACTTTCAGAAGGACGTGTTGTGCGCAGCCATCCCACTAGGGGGTGCTGTTAGCAACAGTTGGCACCTTGTATTAGTTGTACAAACAAAGCATTTCAAGTTTCTTTAACCCTACCTCCTGTTATGAATATATGAGTCACTGGCAATATGTAGTCACAAATTTAAATTCCTTAAAATCAATAGCAAGTATGAAATGAATTAAACTTTTCTGGGTTATTGTGCTTTCCCTTTTTTCTTTTTTTCTTCTTCCTTTTTTTTTCTTTTTTTAGCTCTGTTGCCTTCTTTTCTCTTTCTTGATCTTTCCACACTGGATATTTTATTTTCTTCGGGAGCAAATTATGTGTACATAACTTTATAAAGGATAAGTGAAGTGTGAAAGCATTCATGAAAATAAAATGTTATTGCAATGTTTTGTTTTGCATTGTTTTTGTTGCCTAAACAGTTATTACACATGAACGTGTGGGACGATACAGAGTGTGTTAGTCACTGACGAGTTTCTGTCATCTTACTAAATAAAACTCATGAAATAACACCACACTTTAAGGAAACCGCAACAAATGAATATATGATATTTATAATATGCAAATCAATAAAACCTCAGTAACTCATAACTTTATAGCAAACTGTTGATTAATTAAGCATAAACTTAAGGCACAATCTCATAATTCATTTTCCCTGATGTCTCAGTGCGTTGTTAAGGTTCAGAGTTCTCTGGGTGAAAATGCCTTGTTGACACCAGAGGTCAGGCTGCTTTGAGCTGATAGGAAGGTAACAGCAACTCAAATAACGGCTCATGACGTACCAAGGTATGCAGAAGAGCATCTCTGAATGCACAAAACAAGCAGATGGGCTACAGCAGCAGAAGACCGCACTTTGTGCCACTCCTCTCAGCTCCTGGGACAAAACTGGCAACTTCCACCCAGAGCTTGTTAACTGTTTTGTCATTATAATAACAATCTATGTGATGATGACAAGAACATTTATGCCCTACTTTAGCATTTCTCTAACATCACATGGAAGCAAGAAAACTAGTATGTTTTCAAAATGCTATTTTCAAAATCTCTGTTTTGTTTTTTTTAATAAAAACTTTAAAATTCATAGCAGGGCAAATAATCTTGTCCACATTGGCATGCTTTCTGCAGGCTGACTCTAAGTATCATGAGCAGAGTGGGCAGTAGTGTTGTGATTTATGAGATTAATCATCATCAATTAGAAACAATCTGAACACATTTTAATGAACACTGAATCTCTGATGTTTTACTCTCCACAATAATTAGTTATTAGAACAAAACACCCCTTTCAGCTTTTTATGTATTTTGAAACTGAGGTTTTTTTTGGAGACCTGGAGTGTAAATGTGTCTCTAAAGCACTGTTGTTTAAATGTGACATAGGCTAGAAATAAAAAAGATCACACTATTCTGTGGGCTACACCGATTCAGAGGATAGAAACAAAGTATTGATCCGATACCAATACCATCGTTGGTATCAATACTATCGATATTTGGATTGATCCTCTCACATGTAGCAGACAGTGCAACAGCAGGAGGAGCAACTTTATCTGTGCTGGAGGTGGGCACAGTTTTGATGGCGGGGGTATCCCTGAGCCACCTACAGGCACCAGTGTAAACCACTGAGCCACCCTGCTGCCACCGGTGCACACAATGGACTGCAGTTTTTTTCCTGTGTTACTATGATGATCCCTTTTCTTCTGTCTCTGTAGACATCAATCACATATTGCAGACGAGTAAAGTAAAATGGCAGCTGGGGGCTTCTTCTTTTTCTTTAGGCAGCCAATCACAGGCTTTCTAACACACATGCAGCCTGGGAAAGTAGGTCAAAGTTCAACCAGAGAAGACAGCAAGTAAGGCAACTCTGCAGCTCGTCTCCACGGTGGAGAGGGGAGTGCCGCCGCGCTTTGGAAAGGCCGTGCATCTCTCTGCTTGACAGCCTCAAACGGAGTTTTATTAAATGGTGTTTTGTGTAGGACTGCAGAGGAAGGACGTCCTGGCTGCGGACAGCACAGAAGGCTGTGTGGGGGCAGGGTTTTACTGGGGGTTATAGGTCACAAGCTTCCTGGGTTTCTTTGGCCAGCTCGGCGGTGAATGGACGAGTGAGGTGGGTCAATAAAACTGATCTCACTTCAGATTTCATATTCAGATCGTTTTTTCCCCCTCAGCGGATGTCGCTTCAGAGGAAAGCATTGGAGATATATGATACCAAATATCTACAAGTGCATTGATTATGAGTGGATTTAAGGACGCACATCCGCCTGCGCTCCTGCCCCCACCCCCACAAAGAGGAAGAAATAACAGAAAGAAAAAATTGATGCTCTTACAATTTCATGAATAAGAAAACTTTTTTTTTTTTTTTTTTTTGCGCTGAATGGTGGCGAAGAGGACTACAGGGTGGATGGAAAATCTACAGAGCTACTACGAGATTCCTGCTTCACGGGAAGCCCCCGTTGGTCTGACTGCGCCCATTAAACTGAATGAAGCTCAACACGAGCAGAGGTAAGCCGTGTGCTGACAACTGCGCTAATAGAAACGTTTGATTGAGAAGGTCTGAACAGTCTGATGGGCATAAAGTGTGATGGGGCTGTTGATTAGTTTGTCGGCACCTCCTGCGCATTAATCTGAACGCTGTGTGAGGCAGTTACGCCTGTTTTGGATCTATTGGATTACTCAGACTTGGTATAATCTGCACACGAAGGCTGACAGTAGCTCGTTAAAGTGCATTTGCTCAAGTCGCAAATGAAGGCCGATGTCTTTATTAATCCGCGAAGAGCTAAACACGAACCCGCGTACTGCTCAGCACTGATTTGTCTTAATTGCGTCATTAGATTGATTGAGAGCTATTCTTTAATTGAGGGACCCCACGCGCTCACGACGGCAGCACCACACACCGGTGGCGCCACTTCGTGAAGGCAGAGCTCTCCGGCCTTCTGAAACTATTTTAGTTCGGGGATAAAAAAGCGAGCAAAGATGACCTCCGTCGTTGTATCCTGAAGTATGGTTTTGGAAAATGCAGCCTCGTAAGTTTAAACTCCCTCGTGCTTCTCCAAGCTCCCGTGAAACACGTGGGCCGTGTAGATGTCGTGGAAACCTCTAGAACTAGTGTGGGTAGAGAAAGGCACGACAGCTTGATTGTAACCTCTGGGTAATGTGGAGTACCAAAGCTGGGCTGCACTCATGCAAAACTCTGGGTACTTCGGTTCACTTGTGAGCAGTTTTCACGGTTTTATTTCTGTATAATGCAACATCACATTGGCGCAAAGGGAACCGTCTCCATGTTTTCTTCACGCTGCATAACCACAGAACAGCTTTGATACCTGTGGCAGCCCGTGGTTACGCCTCAGATAAAGCTAATGGCAACTTCACCATCTTTTTTGCAGTGTCTTGGCTGTAAACCGGCGTTTGCATGGTTTACGTCTTTCTTCCTATTATAGAGCACCCACACCACTTAAAAGCAATGCATGTATCCACTCTCCTGTGATTACAAATGGAATCTGTTTAAGTAGTGAGACTCATTTTTATGTTGTTTGATTTCGTTGCAGATGGTCCAGACTGGCGGTGTCTGGAAGTGATCCAGTTTATCACTTCCCTCCATTTTGCCTCATATGGTCCTCCAGCTAAGGTGCATCTAGTGTAGTTAGTGAAGTATTCAAAATCTACTGCCCTGGCTGCCCCTTTTGTCTGGATGGCTTGTTTTTCAGTTCACTTGGATTTTATTTGTCAACAAGACAACTTAAGGCGCTTTATAGTGTAAGATAATGTGCCCC